>VZSG01000688.1:377407-406505 GCA_013398315.1 Nothoprocta pentlandii
CAAACGGGCCGGGCCGCGGGAGCAGCGCGGCCTGGTGAGGCCGGGCCGGGCCCGAGAGGCGGCGCGGGGCCTCAGCGGGCGCGGAGGGCGGCGGTACCTTTGAAGAGATAGTCGTACTCGTCGTCGCGGGTGCCCATGGCGATGGCGGCGGCGGCAGCGCCGATCCTCTCGCTGCCAGGCACCGAGCCGCGGCCCTGCCAGACGGGGGAGGGGGGGGGCTGCGCCCGCCGCCACCTATCAGCGCCAGCCAGAGGCCGCAGGAGGCAAGGCTAACCAATAGGCGATGGGCGCGCCTCTGACTGGCGGCAGCAGTGTCCAATCGCGTGAAGGCAGTGGGGGAGGGCGGTGCTTGGCTACCCGAGGCCGGGACCCGGCGAGGTGGGGCGGGGACGGACGGGGGCGTGGTCTGTGACGAAGGGGCGTGGTTTGTGCGGTGAGGCGGGGCTTGCGTGGGAGGGGGGCGTGGTCTAAAACTGGAGGGGGCGGGCGTCTCGGCAGCTTCCTCGCGCCGTCTTTCTTCCAGCCTTCTCGTTTTCAGGGTTTTTTCGACCCAAAACCACCCCCCCAGCGCGGCTGCGCGCCCTCGCACCCTTCCCGCTGCGGCTTTGCCCTTTTCCCGGCGATGGGGACGGTGCTCAGCACAGCCGGGTCCTCCTGCAGTCTCCAGCGCTTCCACACGCACCTGGCAAAAGCAATGGTCCTGCGCGGTGACTTGAGAACAACTTGTTCTTGGAAAACATTTCACCTTTTTCTTTTTTTCTCTCTGTTTTTTCCTGGCATTCCTGAAGACAGTTTCCTAAGCTGCATACGTGATAACTGTGGATGTGTTTCTGCTCTCTGAGCCGGTGTGTTTGCGGCAGCTCCGCTGTCCCGCTCTTCACAGAGAAATCTTCACCTGGCACCTGAGCTCCTTGCTCACTGGGGTGTTAGTTCCTAGGGGTCCTGGTTCCCCCCCTCCATGCAAATGCCAAGGAATGCGGGCCAGCGGGCGAGCAGCCAGCAGTGCATGCTTTGCTGGCTCTGCAGGAACATTGCTGGGGGAAGGTTGGTTGAGCAGGAAAAGCAAAACAAAGCAAATTATCACATTATTTGGCTCGAATCAAAACGATCCCCTTCCCTTCCAACTCTGGGGAGCAGATTAAAAGCAGATATCGTTTATCCTGTACCGCTGCAACAGGCAGAAAACCCATGGGAAGCAGGAATGGCGCAAAGCAGCCCTTGGAGAAGCCAGATGGGCAATGGGAACTAGCAGCAGGCCCCTATTTCCTAGGGCCCAGAGCAGCTTTGGGAAGAGCTCCAGTCGTGTCTTGCTCAGGCTGAGCGAATCCTGGAAGCCTTTTTGCAGCTGCGGCAGAAACATGATGTTAGGAATTGCTGTGGGGCCCCAGGATCACATAACGAGTCCCAGCCTGTGCAGGAGCCCTAGCCTGGATGCAGCAGCAGCATTTCATAACTAGGGGGTTATTACTTGTATGGGTGTTTTCTGCAGCATTGGGTGCTGCTGCTTTTTCCAATCGCTGGAGGGAGCACTGAGCTCTATTTCAAGTGTTTGTTAATAATGAATGAGCTAGAGGATCCAAGCAGTGTTCAGGTGGGGAAGGCAGCCCTGCACTTTTTTCTTCTGCCCGTGGACCAGCTACAGAAGCTGGGGAAGCTGCTTGCACCCTGGAAGGGCTCCCGGACTCAACACACACCCATAGGAGCCACGCTGGAGGTGTCTTGGGGCATCATCATTTACAGGTCTTGGAGAACTGTACAGCCAATTCAGCCAAGCACAAGAGAGGGGAGAAAGCAGCAGCTCTGCTTCTTGGGCTAACCAAGAACTGGGGCATTTGGGTAGCCCACAACCTCGCCCAAACCCGTGTTTTGTAACAGGCTCCACTGCAGGTAGCTGTTGAGGGCAGAGGGTGCTTCCCCATGGCTCTATCCAAAGAAGCCAAAATAATTTAAAGCCCTGAGGCTACAGCGAAAAAATCTGCACAGAAGGAAATATTGTGCCCAGATCCAAGCCAACTTTCTGAAGCCAGAGTCCTTGCATCACTCCGATGCAATTTCCCTGCTAAAACATCAGGCAAATAACCCAGCCAGGACATTTACAGGCTTCTTTTTATTAAAAGGCATCTTCAGAAATATATTTCAGTACAAAAAAAAAAGTTTAAAATACACAAACTACAAGTTTTTTTTTTCCAGAGCCAACATTTATAAATTACACCACATTGTTATTAACACTGCATTTAAATACATAGAAACAAAACAGGAAATTCAAAAAGATCCAACGTCCTACAAATGACTATTTACAATATTTAGCAGCTAGGAGCTCTAGCACAGTAGTCAATATGACTTCAATAGGGCAGGATGCTTGGGAATCCCCAAGATGGAAACTTGGCCTGTAATAGTTTCTAGGGATCTGTTTTGCTCACATCTCCCCAGAGAACTTCTTGCACACCCTCCAAAGGTAAAAGCTACACTGTATTTTGGGATATGCATGTGACAAATCTGTGGTCCTCTTGCAGAGAAACCTCACTGTACCATGGCCCTTTGAAAGGAATTAATTCCAGGTCACACCACAGGGATGGTGCTACCTGCTCTGCAAAGGATGGAGTTGTCAAAGAGCTCCAGGCTTTAAGGGGATAGATGGCTGCAGCCAACTCCGATCAGGCTGAAATACAAGGCTGGTCTTGACCAGGGACAATGCTGTTCTGTCCCTGGGCTGTCCTAGAGCTCACTCTGGCCATGTTCAGCAGCAATGATGGGCTCCAGGCAGAGCTCAAGAGTCAGACTGCAACAAGAAGCTCTCCAGCATCTCCTCCAGCCCCTGTGTATTCAGCTCAACCATCTTTTCCTGGAGCAGAAGGCATTTCGCCTGCTCCTGGCAAGTTCCAGCAGAGCCAGAAACACACGGCTTTGAAGCCTTAGAGGGCAAGGAAGCCAAATGAGCCTCAGGTCCCCCAAATGTCTTTCCCACCAAAGCTCATTCTCACTGGGTTTAAAAAAAATCACTGGAGTGGAGGTTAGGAAGCAAATGCTAAATGGAGGTGTCAGATCCTCACTTCCTCCACAGCGGTGGCAGGAGGAAAGAGGGCCTGGGGATGTTCACAGGAGAGTGCATACAGCTTCACTGGGGAGCCACAGTGAGAGGGGGGATGCCAAAGCCCGACCGTACCCAACTGTTCCGACCGGGGCAGCAAAGCACTTCCCCGGCCTCCCTCTCTCCTGGACTCAGCACTCAGCTAAGCTGATTAAAACCAGCATGGAAGCGTTCAGACAGGACAAAAGCACCAGATGCCTTTAACTCACTGCAGTGGCACAAAGCAGGTTTGAAGATCACGTCTGCATGCTCTGGGGATGGGTCTCCCTGCCAGCAGGTCCTCTTCTGGTTCGGGAGCTTTCATCCACGAGGCTCTGCAACACTAATCTGTTCTACTTACAGTGAGAAGCTGATCACTGCATCGTGCCTGGCCACAGTCACTGTCCACTAAAGGGCTACGAGCAAGAGAAATGGTCCTCTGTGGACTTCCTGGGGAGGGTGGGGTTGTTTTCTGTAAACACCAAGTGATGGAGCTCTCATATCTACACTCCACGGAGAAGGTCAAGTCTGAAATGGCAGCTTTAGGGTTCTACTTCCAAGTCTATGGGTTGGATTTTCATGGTGGTTGACTTCAGAGGGTAGTACCTCCCTTTCCATGTCTTCCAGAAGATGCCTTGTTTGCGCTCATGCCTCTGGCGGGGAATGGAGCGGAAGTATTTCCCATTGAGGTTGGCATGGCCACAAGTGCTGAACCACCAGCCACCTATCAAAGCAATGAAGAAGCAGGTTTAATCCACAGTATTTTCAAACAGAGGAGAAAGCCAGGTTTAACGTAACTGCTGCCCACATTTTCCCCACACTGCAGTGCTTTGTGAAGCTAAAAAGTGCACATTTGGGAAGTTCCATGTACCAGAAACCTTCGGACAGGCTTTGTACAAGTTCAGGCCTAGACTGAGCCATGTCTGCATGCTTCTGCTGCTCTTTTGCTTGCACGCAAGGACTAACTAATCCCTTCAGCAGCCCCATCCCAGTTCTTTGGGCTGGCCTCCACTTTGCTTGGAAGGTTTCCAAGCAAGGTGGTAGCCAGCAGAGCTGTTATGCAGACAGACGCTCGGGCCAGGACCTGAACCGCAAACTTCCCTTGGTTTCAGCTCCTTTCCAGCTCCCTGCAAAGCTCCTCCCAACAATTCTTCCCACAGGCTTTCCAGGGAAGCAAGAAACAAGTTGGGCTCAAACCTTAAGTGGTCAAGTGTAGCAGAGCCCTTGCCCCAGCCCACTCAACCCCCCTGTCCTTCTGCTGCAGGCTCTGCCCTGCGTTACCAGCAGCCCTGAACAGCAAGGGCAGAGGGGAAGCACAAGTGCTCTGCTCAGGAAGGAAGAGATATTACAGACCTGACAGGTGCTTGGCACAGTTTGTGTCAGCTTTGAGATCATGGTCACGATCCCGAGTGGAGAAGGGCAGCTGCCTGAAGTCCCCAATGGCATTTTCCAGTTCTCCAGAGAGGGGTCCCAGCAGGTTGAGTGTGTAGGCTGTGCTCTCGCCACCAAGGCTGAAGACAAACTGAACTGCCTGGGAATTCCCCTCCCAGTCTTCCAGCTCAATCAAGAGATTGTATCTTCCCTCTTGGACAAGGTCATGTATTTTCTCCAGGCCCAGCCAGAAGTCACCTGGAAAACAAGGCAGTTTGCATTGGTTGCAGGTACACAGACATGTTGTGTAAAGCAGATGGAGCAGCAGGCTGCTGCAGGATAGTCAGGACTGGGACCTGGCAAGGACACTGGGTTTGTGTCCTCCTCCTCTTCCCAACATTGTGGGTAGAGATCTCCAGGGGCCAGCAAGAGGGAACATCTTGTGATGCATTAAGATATCACTTATACCACTTGTCCCACGATAAGACAACAGGTGCTACCTACCATGAAGGTCTCCAAAGCCATTCTTATAGGCGTCCCAAAGTTGGTCAAAGTCTACAGAACCATCTTTACGCCTCTGGATCACTGTCCAGCCACCTTCTGTTGGAAGAAAGAATTCGGTCATTTCAGGGCTACCATGTGCAAGACCACTGTGTAAAGTCTGTACGAACACAGAGGCTCTCCCCACTTTACCTGCTGTCATGTCGCAGTAGACTTTGAAGGGCTGAGAACCAGCAGGCTGGACCTGGAAGATGCCGCTGCTTTGCTGCCCTTCCAGGAGGAGCTGCTGGCAGCTCTCTGGAAGCTCTGTGGAAAGAAAGCAGAGGCAGGTGAACTGAGTGCTGCAGGTCTCGCTTCCTCAAGAGTTTTCTCCAAGCACAGTCCTAGCCCTTCTGATTCCAGATCTATGCCTTGGCCATTACAGTGGGTACATCACAACAGTGCGGTTAAAATGCTAGTTCCTCAGCATCTTCCAGTTCACCTAGGAACTCCTTAGGTTCCAGTCCAAACCTGGACACTAGGCCAGGATTTGGTGACCCAAGATGAGCTTGGGAGAGCACAAGCTTGGAGCTTGGGAGAGCCCCAAGAAGGCCCTATGCTCTGGCAGCCCGGCACCAGGAGAGAAGCCTCCCTGTCCCAGCACGGACATCAGAGCAGGCTCTGCGGGCAGAAAGAAACCACAAGGACGTTCCAAAGGCGGGAATGCCGGACAGTAGTTCAGCACGTGGCCCCGGCTCCCGGCGGGCATCCCTCGAGGCCTCCCACATGCCAAGCAACCCGCTGCTCTCCTTGCCAGCCGACCCCAGGGCTGGAACCGCACCAAGCCAGCGGATCCCAGGGGATCTGCAGCCCATGGCGGGAACAGGCTGATGCCGATGGCTCCCATCCCCTTCCCTGGGGCTGGCCTCCCACCTCTCCTTTCCTCCCACCCGGGACTTTGCCCTGTGCTGCCAGCGAAGCACCCTCTCCTCGGCGCTGTTAAAAGTCCACCCAGAGAGGCCGGTTACAAAACACATGGCGGCCAGCAGGGCCTTCAGCGTGCCGGGGCCACCGTCAAGCGGCTCTTTGTCCGCAGGGGACAGGTGCCCCGGGCCCAGACAAGGCTGGGCCTGTTCCCTCCATGTCCCCAGCAGAGCTGCTCCTCACGTGAGGCCCGGGAAGGATTTGGGCTGCTCGCAGCTGCCCGACGGGGCGGGGGGATGGAGATGAAACTGAAGTCACTCCTATGGAAGGGGGACGCAAAGGGGGCCAGGTCACCCTGCTCAGTGTCCCCCCCAGAGCAGCCACCACCACCCTGGTCTCGGTGTCAAGGAGGAGGCCAAGGCAGAAGGCTTCTATGGTGACAAGATGGCAGGGTGGGGGCAAGCAGCACCCACCCGCCACCATCTCCTCATGCCAGAGGAAGGACATGGTGTCCTCACAGGGAGGGTGACAGGCCCAGCCACCACGTGGGGACAGGTCGGGGAGGAGAGGAGGGGATGACAACATCCCCTTTCACCCATTTCCCTCCTGGCCCTTCAGAGCCGCCAGCCGGGGCCTCCTTGTCCCCCCGGCATGAACTTTCCTCCACTTGGCTGCAGCCGCTGCCACCACTTGCACCCACCAGCATGGCCACACAGAGCCAGCCTGCACCGGGGGACATGGTGGCTCTCAGAGCTCTCCCTTTGCTTGCCCACGGGCTCCAGGACCTTCGGTGCAGGGCTGCAGGCACCAAGGAGTCATTTTGCACCTTGCATGGTGGTGCAAGAGGCACAAAACCACCATGAAGGGCGAGTTTGCCATCAGTATCATCCTCGCTACCTAGGCGAGCACAGGCAGGAAGGAAAAACACTTCAACGATGGCTACAGAAACCTCCCAAAGGAAGGCACAGGCATCTTGGAGCTCCTGGAGCCTCCCTTCTCCAGGAGCGTCCTCTCTGCTCCCACCTTATCTCATGGGGATGTTGGGATGGTGCCTGGGTACCCTTGCCTCAACATGCAGGAGTCAGCCCTGTTCCTCACTTTTTTTTTCAGGATTTTCTGGGCTCAGGCCAACCTGGTACTCTTATCTCTATGTTTTCCTGGTGGAGCAGGGCTCTCCAGGCAGCTGAATGGGATGCAGCTGCTCCAACAGCCTCCGCTTGACCTTTTTGTTTGAGGAACATGCTCATTGCTCCTGCCCGCATTGCACATCCATACGGCACCAGCCAAACAGCAAGGATTCGGCGGGGAGGTTTTCCATCCCCTCCCTCCTTATTTAGCCAAAAGTTGGGTTCACAACGCTTGCTGGAGCCAACCCACGCATGGCACCCTATCTGCCCAACAGGATCTCCAGGCATGATGCAAAAGGTCACCAACCCGAGATAAACACCGCGCTGTAAGGACAGCGGGACGCTCCTGGCTGCACCTTACTTCCTCCCCCCAGGACTGTCCTCCTCTCCCTCGCCAGCCCAGTTATTTTGGAGCACCCCGGGAGAGCGGGGTTTGCCTTTCCCCTACTCGGCCTCCTGCCAGACAGCCCAGGCTCTGCCTAAAGACATGATCCTCTTTCTGCAAGTGATTAAACCTTTCGCTCTCCAGGCTGCTCCGAGCCTTCAACTTTCACATGCTTGGCCCAATGCCAGCCCCAGCCTGAAAACGCGTGTTCCCTGGATGCAAATAAAAGGGTCTTTCTGAAAAGGCTGCTGGTGGAGCTGGCTGCTGCTCCCCGAGGACAGGCCAGCATCACGGTGCACAGCCACGGGCCTGCCCTCCTTTTGCCAGCCCCGAATGTGGCCACGAGCCACCCAAGGGAGGGAACAGGGCTGGCCTGACACCTACCTTATGCTTTAAGACTTGCCAGAAACTTGGCAAAGAAAAGCAAATTTGCTTTCTTTTGGGGATATCTATAGCACACCTCAGTCAAGTGTTGATAATGAGGAGCCAGGATGGCCCAGCTTGCTGGGGAAATGCCTGGTTGCCCATAGGATGGGTCTGCATGGAAAAAGGACCTGGTGGCATGAGAAGATCCCCAGATCTTGCAAAGAACAGCTTGACACAGCAAGCAGCCATAGAGGGAGGGTACGAGGGCTACACTGAGCACCCTACCAACCAGCACAGTTTAGGTTGGACACTGGTCACACCAAGTAGCAAGGACCCTACCCTTAGCCATGCAGGGAGCTTTCAGCTCAGCCCAGATCTGATATGGGAGCAGTTGAGAACCTGCTGAGGACAAATCACAAGCGAAGCAGTGGGGAGAAGCAGTTTTGAGACACTTTTACAGCTTGCTAGACACTGCCTACAGAAGTCTCTGTGCAGTTCGACCACAGTGAACGCCATCAGGATTTGGAAGCACTATGTTCCCCTTATCTGCACTGTGTCCCACCAACCCGGCTTTCAGACACCTGAATGACAACTCAGGGCAACACATACAAATAAATGGGCACGTGTTTCCCTGTAGCTATCCCCGAGTTAAGCCCTAGGCAGGATTTCCCCGCACATCCTCGTCCTCCTCTGTTTGTTTGGCTTGAACTGGACATCCCCAGACAGCTGCACAGACGCTTCCCTGGCCACCGGAGCCAGCGCCGTGATTTAGCTGACATAACATGACAGCAGCTGCTCCGGGCCAGTGAACCCTGCAGGAATGAACCCTGCAGGAATGCAAGTTCCTGTCTGGGAGCGAGGCTGCAGGAGGTAGCACAGCTGGGGACAACCACTGAGCCGCTAGCTCTGGGCTGCTCCGCTCCTGCCTCGCACTGTTGGCAAGTGGGATGGAGAAGCTCCTGCAAAGAGGATGCTGCAGTCGGAGCCAGGAGCTCTAGATGCAATCATCCACTTTCCTGCTTCTAGGACAACTCTCCATGCCTTCACTCTGCAGGCATCTGCTGGAGCTAAGCATCCTTCTCCAAGGAAAGCAAGAGCGGGGATACTTGTCTCCACTGGCACAGAATCCAGATATGCACCAAGGGAGATGGATGCCAGAGGATTCAGCTCTCTACACCCCCTTCCCATCCTCTAGGATACAGACTGAGGGGCAGTTTGTGCTTGACAAAAGCAAGATCAGTGAACAAGACCCATCCAGAGAATAGCACTTTTCTCCTTTCTATCATTCACCCCCTGCACACATGCCAAGCCCAGGTCCTCTTTGACAAATACCTTTGAGCAGAACTTCTTGTCTGCATTCTTAGTGTCAGGCAGAAAAAAATAAATCCCTCTTAAATCCTCAAGCTCCCACTGGGCTAATACTGATCCAAAAGGCTTGATCCTGCCCATGCTCCAGCTCTCTCCATTTCTGGCCAGGCTCCCAAGCCCTAGTCCTGCAAGCAAATCTCGCCTCCTGAACCAGGACAACCAAACCTTTTGTTTTGGAGCTGTTGGAATTGCTGCTGGTTTGACACAGCAAGGAGAAGTGGCACGTGCAGACACTCACTGTGCGGCAGCGCAGACTCCACGCTGGCATTCTGGCTTTGGTTGCTGTGGCTGAGGCTTTTCTTCAAGTTGATCTTCCACTTTGGAGACTGCGTTTTGTTGTCCTTCACATGCAGAGGGATCAGCAGATTGACCTGCAGTAAGAAAGACAACAAGTCAGAACAGGTTTAGCTCAGCCGCTGAACTGAAAAGCCGAAGTGTCAGCCGCTCCCCCTGGAGCAAGGTGATGCTGTAGGGATCAGGGCAGAGCTAAGGCTCAGATTGCCAAGAAAGCTCATGAAACTGGGTGTCTGAGGCCAGAAAAATCCAGGAACCACCAGGATTTTTCACACTCATGAAAATGTTTACATGATAACATTAGAGTTTATTCTGCAGATGAATCATAAGGCCTTGAGAGGCTCAGATCCCACCCACTGTAATTCCTCATTTTTCACTGCCCAAAGCCTCAAGCAGCTCCCAGCTTTGGCCTTTTGCTGCTTTTGCATCAACACTACAGCAAGGGCACCGCACCAGACCCTTAGGGCAAGTCTCTTGCAGAGCCCCTGAAGGCAACAGCACCACGGCTTCTTCTGCCAGAGCCAGAGTGCCAGCTGGGCTGCCAGAAACCGGATCCCTGAAGCCCTGCACAGTGTGCAGGACAAGTGCTGTCCCCTAAGCCCCTGGCCACCACACTGCAGAGCCAAGCACCATCTCACCTTGCTCTGCAAGCTTTTGATCTGCAGATTCTGCTTGTCCAGCTTGTACTGCTGCTGCTTGATCTTCTGCAAGAGCTCCTCGATGCGCGAGTTCTGCACATCCATCAGGGACTGCGGGGAGGGAAGAGAGGGGAACCCTGCAGGCGCAGCTCACTGTGCCACACGCAGCCCTGCACCGCCCAGGGATGCTCCTGGACCCCAGCGGATGTTCTAGGTATCCTGGGGATGCTCCAGGTACCTTGGGGATGCTCTGGACATGCTAGGGGATCCAGGCTGCTGCCAGCAGCTCCCGGAGCCCACAGGCAGGTCCAGCACCCGCAGCCAAGCTGCTCCCCGATGCCCACAGGCTGCTCAGGTCCCCAGGGAAGGTCGGGTCGGTCCCCCCGACCCCCCCCCCCGCTCCCCACCCCCGACCGGCGGTCGCCGGCTCACCTGCAGCGCTCCCAAGTCCTTGTCGCTCTGGTTGCCGCTGGGTCGCACCTGCAGGACCTGCCGCACGCGCTCCTCCAGCAGCTCCAGGCGGCCGCGGATGGTCGCCTTGTCAGCGGCCACCTCGTCCAGGCGCTGCCGCAGCGCATCGGCGAGCTCGGCGAGCTGCCGCCCGCGCCCCTCCAGCTCCCGCACGCTGGCGCGGAGCAGCTCGCCGCGCTCCTGCGCCTCCCGCGCCTGCCGCACCAGCCGTCCCAGCGAGGCGTTGTGGGCGCCCAAGCGGCCGCCCAGCTCCCGCAGCTGCCCCTTGGTGCGGTCCACGTGCTCCTTGAGGCCGTGGCCGAGCTGCAGGAGCCCGTGGGCGAGAACGTTCACCTCATCCCACGAGGCGAACTGCGCCCGCCGCTCCTTGCCCCGCGCCGCCGCGCTCCCCGCCAGCGGCGCGGCCGTGCCCGCCGCGGCGGCAGCGCACAGCACCAGCGCGGCCCCGACCAGCTGCATGGTGGCCCGCGAGCTCAGCGCGGGGCCCGCGGCCGCGCATCCTCCCTTTATAGCCGCACGGCAGGGCGGGCCCCAAGCCGGCCCGGCCCCCCCGGCCCGAAGCGCCCGGCCCCGCCGCTTTGTTCGGCCCCGTCGCTCCCCGTGCCGCGGAGCGAGCTGGGGGCTGCTCCATCAGCACGGCGGCTGCGGGGCCCCTCGGTACAGGATGGGCACTGGGGTGGGAGTCTCCTCTCTCCGGGACACGGGGACCTGCCCGGTGCCGCCGGGCCTGGGGTGGGTGCCCGCACAGGGCCCGCAGCTCTGCCCCAGTGTCGGGCAGAGCCTGGGGCTTGGAGCCCTTCTTCGCACCCTGGGGGAGAAGGGAGGGGTGGGGGCTACCAGCTGGTCCCCTGAGTGGTGGCAGGTTGGAAGGGAAGGGGTAGTATGACTGGTACAAGGGCTAGTGTGATTGTTGCATGGGTAGCATGGCCCATGCATGGGCTAGCATGGCCAATGCATGGGTAGCATGGCGGGTACGTTAGCTAGCCTGGCCAGTGCATTGTCATTCCCACCTCTGCTCTGCTGCAAGCCCAGGGTTGGGAGCAATTGCTCCTCTAAGGGCTGCCCTCCTTCCTCAGTGCAAAATCCTTTCCCATCGAAGGGTTAAACCATCATCCCTATGCAAAAACCTGCACCTTCTTGCTCTGCGAATGGCTGCCTCCATACCAGCACTTCCTTCCCATCTTGCCATTTATTTATTTATTTATTTATTTATTTATTTATTTATTTATTTATTTTATTTTTACTCCAACTTATAGAGATTTGCCATTTCTACTTCCCCTCACCATGAAGGAATTCACACGCTGGCGGCTCTGCTCAGATAAGAGCAGATGGAGCTTCCCACTGCCTCCCTGCCCAGCGCCTTCTCCCGCCACCCTGGTGTTCGCTTCGCTCTTTCCAGTAGCCTTCACAAAGTAGCCTTCACTTCTTCACAAAGTGCATCCTGCGGCAGGAGCTCCCACCGGCCCCATCCTCGGGGAGCTACATCCCTGCTTTCCACTCCGTGCTTTTCCCAGCTGGCACATCTGGCTGCTGGGGAGGTTGCAGCCGAGCTTTGCCCGGGATGGTTTTGGAATGCACTGCTTTGCTGCGGCTTCACACCACTGGTTTGTACTGGCCACTCTGGTGGCACCCGGCCTGACACACTTTTACACATACAACACAATTATACACCCTGTCCACCAGCCACACTGGTTTTCCTGCACTGGAGCGGGGTGTTAATATTCAGGGTTTCCCTTTTTTCTGTTCCTTTGGGGGGATAAAACCCCCACTGGAGCAAGTGGAGCATCTCTTGGTGCAGTTGTGGTTATGCATGACGGTCTATGAGGTTCCTGTAAGAACAAATCCTAGCAGTTTCTCACTCTGTTGGCCCTGGGCCCAGCCCTGGCCGCGCTCACAAGCTGCTTCTTGCGGAAAGAGCTTGAGAGAAATTAGGGAGGGAGGAGGTGGGGAAGGAAGAATTTGGGGAATACCCTGCCCTTGCAACCAGCACTGAATCCTCAGAGCCCCCTTTTCCCCCTGGCTCCTGGCTGTGGCCTTTCTTTCTCTTTTATTCCACAGCCAAAACTGTATTTTTTTTTCCCCAAATGAGGAAAATTCAAAAGGATGGAAAAGCCCTGGGTACATCCAGCTTTCTGAGCGCTGCTGCCGGGGGTCATCGCTAGGCAGCATTTCTGGGGCAGCCAACAGCACTGGGCCCTGCTGCAAACTCCCAGGGAGGGTTTTCCTTGCAGAAATTGCAAAAACTCTTCTATCTTTTCCTCTCCTTGCTGCAATGATTTGGCATCCTGGAAAAACAGCAGCTGGCAGGAGCCATGCCAGGAGAGCAGGAGGTTGGAGTGGCCACACACTGGGTTCACGACAACATCTCAAGAGCCATCCAAACCCGGCACAGCCAAGTGTTCGAGTCACTGGGACAAACAGGGAAAGATGATTTCCAATGTTGACTATTCCTCCAGGATAGCAACATCAGGAGCAATGAATCCCGCGGGTATCCCAGCCTCCTGACCTGGAGTTACCCAACATCAGTCTGCCCCACTAAGCGGCCTGGAAAACAACAGGGTTACGCCGGGTACCGCTGCCAACATGTTCCCACTGGTTATTTTCTGCCTGGGTCCTGCTGAGCTCATGTAAGATGCAGGGGCCTGTTCGGAAGCCACATGATTTATGCATTTTCCTGCGGATGGATTTGCCTATGGAGACATGTCCAATTTGCTTGGAGTCATATGAATTTTTAACAGACAAAACTGCAAACCTCCCCAAGGCCCCGAGCTACCCCGAGTGGGGAATGACCGTGGATTAATGGAAAGGTGTTGTTGGCGCTCAACTTAAATAGAGCTGAAAATGGACTGTCCAAAGCGGTTTCGTCTTGTGGTGCATTTCTGCGTGTTGCCTGGGAGCTGAGGTGTGTCCTGAACGGTGGCTTCAGTGCAGATCCGTGTGTATCCCTGCCTGCCAGGCTGGGTTGGGAGCTGGGCAAGGTGAGACCTGCTCCTTGCCTCACTCTGCTAGAGGGTCCAGGAGGGCAGAGCCAGTGCACGGTCTGGGGATCCGTCCCCTGTCCCCTGTCCTTGATGAGACAAGGACCTGCAGGAGAGCGTGACAGCGGGAAAGAGCCCAGACATGGCCAAGGTGCAGCTGTCAGCACTACTGTCCCCAAAAGAGACCCACAAGGATGCTGACACCAGAGGGGTCCCCGTAAGGACCCTATCCCAGTAGAGTCTCCATCAAGGATGCTAACCCCAGAAGGGATCCACAAGGATCGTGTCCCAGCAGGGTCCCACAAGGATTCTGACCCCAGCAGGGTCCCCACAAAGACCCTGTCCCAGCCCAGCAGATCCAGGAGCCTTTGGGACCCCAAACACCCCAGGGAGCAGCAAGATGTCCTTGCGTGCAGCATCACCCTACTCAGGTCTCTACACGCTCCCATGGGATATGCCCAACTGGGGTCAACCCTGAGGCCCCAGCAGAACCTTGGGAACAGATGAAGAGACTCCAGAGCAGGTTATTTGCGGGGAGGAGGTCTCCGTGCAGACAGAGGCTCCCTTCACTCCATAGCCACCCCCTGCATGGGACCTGAGGGCAGAATGGGGGATTTTCTTTGCTCTGAGCCCCTTCACCCCCCAGACTTCTCCCGCACAACTCCCCCAGGCCCCCTTCTCGTGGCACGTAAACATTTTGCGGTGCCTGGTGAGCCACGGTGAGCTGCGATGAGCGTCTTTGTTCTCAGCCTTTCTCCGCTGCCCTCCTTCCCACGCGGAGCCAGCAGGGCAGTGGGCGAAAGTTCAGCGCCGGCCGAGGCCGAGGAAATTCCTGCAGCTGCCGCGCGCCGTGCCTGTGTCAGCCGGAGGGACGCGCGAGACGCCGCTCGGCGGGAAGGCGCAGCCCGCCGGCCCTCGCTTTGTTGCTAGCAACAGCAAAGCCAAGGGCGACTCCAGCAAAGGGGAATAGGGCAGGAGTGAATCAGCCCAGTGGCGCTGCGGAGAGAAATTTAGGTCATCCTGAGAAGCGGTTGTGCCTGCTGCAGCGGAGGCTGGGGCACGTCCAACGGGAATCTCCCGGCGGCTCCCGGCTGGGCGCAGCAGGCACGTCTCACCCGGACACGCGCTGGCAGGAGTCCCGGCAAGAGCCCAGCACCTCCATCCGGGCTTGGTCTCAAGTCAAAGCCAGCCGTGGCAGTGATTTGTGTGTCACACATCTGTGGAGCACAGCGCTGCTGGCTATGTGGTTCTGGCACATGGAAGAGGTGGATACGGGCGTCCCTTACTCTTCCCGAGCATGAACTTCCAAACAAAACTGCGTCATGGGGTGGTTGTCCTGTTCCGGAGAAGGGTTGTACGACACAGAGAGGGAGCAGCCCCAGTGCTGGATGGCCCTGTGCCATGTCCAGCTGAACAGGATGCAACCCAGGGATGCTTGGATTTCTTGGGCCAGAAACCTCCTCCCCAAAGCTGCAGCTCATAGCATAGGGCCATTCACCTCGGCCAGTTCAGAAGGGCTTCTCCTCCTGAAGGTGCTTCCTCTTGATGGAGATTTACTTCCAAGCAGAACGAGTCATGAATGACCGATGGAAAATTCCTTGGGTCTCCACCAAGGCCCCAATGCATCATGAGTGTGATGACGTCCTCCTGGGCTCCATTTCTATGTTCCTTCTTCCAGCCTTCCCTGCCAGCAGCCAAAGGAACCTCACGTAGATCCTTGGCCAAATAAGACCCATGTCTGCTGGGTGACAACTGCCGGAAGGCGGAACTCCAGCCCGGAATATCACACACAGGCTCCAGGGGACAGGGTGGAGGTATCAGCTTTGGCTGCATTCACCCCCCCTTCACCCATTTCTAATACAGAGCCCTCCTGAGTGCGGGAGGTTCTCGTGGACTATTAGTCAGGAGCAAGGAGGCCAGTTTTCATAGTCACCTTAAGAGCCAGAATAAAAGGCCATTGACACTCCGCTCGCACTCCACCGTACTCCTTGTTTTCCTGGCAGGCTCAATGGAAGTTATGCAAATCTTTGCTGCCCTTTATTCTTCCTGCCATCCCCAGGACCCCTCAGGGAGCTCTAAGGTTACTGTGTAGAAGGTCACACTCACCAGAAGACAGGAAATCAGAGGTCTTGGTTAACGTGGGAGGCTTGGCAGCCGGAGAAATCAGACTCTTGTTTTTATAGTCATCTTTCAGTTTAAACAACATGCGTTTCGAATTACTGGCTCTTGCCGGCCGCTCTTGCAGCTCACTCATGCAGAGAGCACCAGGTCTCCCGAGAGGGACGTTTCACATCAGAGCATCTTGCCCTTGGTTTACACTCCAGGATGCACGTTAAGGACGAAGCTCCGTGCTGTGTGAGACCTTTTATTTTGCTGGTCTCTGGAAGGGAACAGCAGTACCCAGTGAGACGGGTCCACGTGGGCATGATCATCCTGCCCAGGACCCCGGTGTCTTTTCCATCAGGTCATCTGATGACATGAAGGACCCATCAGGATAACTGTGGAACAAGAAAAACCTTTTCTGGAGGCTCTACCCGTTTCCAGGAAGCTGGAAAGAAGCTTGTTTTAGCCTGTCTGGAAAAAGAGGCTTGGGAGAAGCCCAGTGAAGCCCTCATTTCCATAGGCCTCCTCCAGAAAAGGAGCTTTTTAATTAAAGCCAAGCATGACTGGCCTCTTATTTCTCAAAGCAACGATGGTGGCTTCCTATCTGCTAGTAACATTTGCCCGGGAACAGGTACAGGGGCCTTGGTAGAGTCTTCAGTGGGTGTCACGGTGCATGAGATTCCCCTAGATGTTTCCAAAAGCCCCTTCATTTCCTCTACCTTTGCATGCAGTCCGTGGTGCCGACGATCCCTTCCTGTCCCTCGGACCCTCCTCTGGGCTGAGGGACCAGGGCGGTTCTGGCCCCGCTTGCCGGTTATCAGCGGGCACCACTAATGTCCATGACCCCGTCGTCCTCCTGCCAAAAACCCTCCTGAGCTGCTTCTGCTGACACACCACAAAGCTCTTTTATTGATTTTTTTTTGGTGTGGTGTAACCCTCAGGGTCACTTCTGCTGCCCAGAAAGGTTTCCATTCACCCCAGGACATCAGAGATGGCCAAGTACACTCTTCCAGGTGCCACGTGCATCACACGTTGTGCTCGTGAAGTTGTCCCCTCTTCAGAATGCAGATCCCCAGCTCTTCAGAGCTCCATCCCGAGCAGCTGAGAACAAACTTTCTTCCTGTGGGCAATTTCCAAGCGGGTATATAAAGGAGTTTAAGCTTTATCTATTTTTTTCCTGCATTTTCGCACTTTGATCCCCACCCCATGGGACATGTGGGTGTTAAATGATGAAAAAATACTTTTTCTTCTTCTTTTTTTCTTTTCCCTCTGCTGAAAGCTTAAAAAAAAAGAAAGAAAAAGCTCCAAGGCAGATGATTTTCCAGCAAGATAGTTTCCCAGCAGCCTTGCTGGTGAAACAGCCCTGAAGTCCATAGCCCAGGAAGCTCTGGCAGGGCTGCAGACCAGCAGAGACAGGGAGGTAGGAGGTAGGGATTGATCCTGTCTACAGCCCTGAGCTCTTTTCCCTCCTCAACGGTGATCTCAGTGGTTTCTCCATTTCCTTAGGTGTAAACTGAGCATTTCCCTGCCTGCCAGGTGGATCGGGGCTCTCCTCCAGCCCGTATCTCTCGCATGGGGCTTAGTTGCACAAGCAGGAGGCACCAGGCATGGGGACATGGGGCTTGGGGACATCCCGGAGTCCAGGTCCCATCATTCAGAGTGTTTTGGGGAGCTGGGGACACTTGGCACATCCGGATGTCTGGAATCCTGCTGCCTGGACCAGTGCACACACAATATGTCTTGGAAGGCCCTTCATGTCCTTGGGCTCGTCCTTGGGGCTCACCAGGGCCCTCCTGTAGAAGCAATGGGGTAAACTGGTGTCACAGCAACCTTCAACCCTCCATGCCTTCACATGGAGCCGTCCTATAAATATCTCCCACCAGCAGAACATTTCCAGGTTGGAAATTGCAGCTTTCCCTTATGTTCTCTTGCAGCGCCAAGGGGAAGGAGCATATGGCAACAAGGCAGCTCTGCTTGGGCATGGCTGGCGTAGAGCAACCTCGGGTTGCTTTTCTTCTCTTAGAAAACAAATGTGGGGGGATTATAATTTTTTCTGCCCCCGGTATAGATGGGCTTTTCAATCTGTGGGACTTTGCTCTGCAACGGTAGCAAATCCGCAGCAGGGCAAAGTCTGGGGCTGAGCTTTTAGATAAGATGCTGTCTTTGAACCAGCTCACCTGTCAGGCCGTGAGCATGTGCCCCTCGTTGCTGCATGGATTTGGCACCTAGTGATACTCCTGGTCACAGGAAGGATAAACAAGTATCCGTGGAAAAAAAAAAAAAAAGCCAGATCCCAAGAAACGTTCCAGGAGGATCCGGTGTCAGGGAAATTGCTTCCTCGTTGCACAAATCAACCAGAGAAAAGTGAAACTAGGAAGTCCTCAAAAAAAAAAAAAAAAAAAAAAAAAAAAAAAAAAAAAAAAAAAAAAAAAAAAAAAAAAAAAAAAAAAAAAAGGACGTTTCTCATCAAAGTGACTCAGGATGTCAAAATAGCTGCAGCAAGCAGTGACACGCCGAGATCATGGGACACGCCAGATTCGGCAGTTCAAACTGAAACCTGACATTTGCTTTCTGAAATGGAGCTTTCAAATCACAGTGCTAAACTTCGAACTGGGAAACATCTCAGAAGCCACCCAAATCAATGCCCTTGGCCAGGTAATATCTCACTTTGGAAGAAAACGTGCTTTCCAAAGGAGGAAAAGATCTGGCCAACCTCTCTGTGTGCGTCACCCAGTCTCCAGTAAGAGGGACAGGATTTCTGATGACAAATAAAAAGAAAAAACCAAGAACAGCAGAAATTTTGCTGCAGTAAATTACCGCCATGCTCCGGGCCGGGTTTCCTGCAGGATGGATCATTGCAAAGGTCACACACTTGGGTTTTATTCCTGCATGGCTCCCCAGGCAGCTTGGAGCACTACCAGACTCCAGGGTTTCTGGAGAAGAGCTGAACTTCAGGTGAAATACCCAAAGAAGGGGCTATTGCAATATCAAGAAAGCTGCATTTACGGTATTTACAGGAAAAAAAACATGATGTTTCCTTGGCGGAGGAGCATGTGCTGTCATGGGCGGCAGCAGCGTCCAAGTGAGCACACAGGGAGCTGCCCAGGAGCCGGCCCGGAGCCAGGAGCAGCCGTCAGGAATGCAGCCTTGCAAGACGGACCTATTCCCGTAAGCCAGCGATGACTCAAGCCTAGGAAACATGGAGTTCACTCGTGTTGACTGGGATCATGGGCTGGAAATTGCAGGGAAGCAGCAGAGCCACCGACATCAGGCTCTGCTCACCCAGGGTTTATTTTTTCCCACCTCTTTAGAGCAAATCTTGGAGCAAAGCTGCAGGGAGGGTTGTTGCACTGCCCGGGACCCCATCCTTTATTTTGGGTTTTTGGGTAACCCGAAGCATCTGCAGGGGCAGCACAGAGCAGCGCGAGACCACAGAGCATGTTTGGGGCTTGCAGATCTCTAGGTCAAAAGCATCTTCCAGCTTTCTGAGCTGCTAAGAAAATTAACATTACATATTCCCGTGGTGCCACGAATCATTATGTTAAGTGTCAGGTGATCCTGGTGGCACCGCTTTGACTTTCAAGGTGACCCTGGATGTCACGGAGGTGCTCAGAGCTGCTCTCCACACTCATGGAGACATGGAGACATGGATGTCTCCATCAGGCAAGGGTTGCACAGCCCAGGCTTGGTGCTTGTTGAACCAAAGGACAACTGCAGGTTGGAGGGACCCTGTCCCCCCTTTCCTGCCCTGGGGCAGTTTCTTAGCTAAGTTTCCTCTCTCTCCAGTCCCTGTGATGTCCTCAGCTGGTGTGAGGGATGGACACTCATCCTTAACGTGTCTCACCGGCCCTGCAGCTCTGCTGTCCTTGGACTTTAGTAGGTGGTACAAAAATAGCCGTCAAAAAGGGAAGAAGTGACCTTTGTCGTTTGAATAAATACTTGCCCGGTCAGCGTAAGCGTGGCGTGTTTGGGGGGATTTTGTGGACGGTTCCAGGGGCTTGGAGCCAGACCTGGGTGACTGTCACTCTCTCCCAGCAGCCCCATGAAATGTCCCGGGAAAGTTGCCTCCTAATCCCTGTTCTGCTGGTGGGTGCCAGCAGAGCCTCCCGGTTTCCGTGCGTGTTCCCGTGTCTGGAGCACCTCATCCCTGAGCGGCCCGCGGGCTCCCGGTCCTGGCATGCTCCCGACGTGCGGATGCGGATGGGAAGCAGGGATCCGCAGGGCTGCCATGGGAAGGAGTGTGGCTGCAAGGTGCGTGGGTTTTTAAGGCAAATCCTTTCACCACGAGAGGAGTTTTGAATGCAGGAAAACAAAAGCGGGATAAGTGTATCCAGGTCGGGAGCTGTGGGGCCAGTGTAGTGTCCAGGGACTCAAATAAGATCATCAGCATCAAATTTAACATCAAATAAGATGCTAAATCTCTTCTCCATGAGGGTGGAAAAGCGTTCCTGAGGGAACCAAGACCCTCCTTTGGACACGAGAGCCCCAACATGGCCATGAAGGAGGGACACAGGAGCTGTGATAGAGCATCCCCACCTGTGGGGCTGAATCCACACATTCCCACGGGATCCTGTGCAAGCCCCCTGGACCACAGGGATGGGAAAAGCACCCTTCCCTGGGAAAAGTAGAAGCGCACAGAGCCAAACCAACAGAATTCCCTAAAGCCTGCATGAATCTTTCTAGGCACCGATAATTTCAAGCCCTTGCAAGGGCCATAGACCGCCCTGACTGAAGGCTGCCAGCAGAAATCCTTGGATTTCTGCTCCAGAAGTCAGAGCAGCAGCCGGAGCGCCGGCCGGTACGAGGGGCTCAGCCCTGCACCTGCCCCTGCGACCTCTCTGCCGGCCGGGCAGAATGAAATTAGAAGCAATTAAAGATTAATCTTGGCCCGGGCTCAGATCAAACTTTCTACCAATTTTAGCTGCATGTTGCGCGGGCGACGACACGCACCCGAGTTCAGGCGCTCTCGGTGATGCAACGACAAGCGGGGATTTCTGCTGGCGCAGGGCTCTCGGGGCCAGGAATAGACCCTGCACCTGGAGCCGCTCCAGGTGAACCCAGGTTAGATCTAAAGTGTAAGTTTACCGAAGGAAGCAACAGGCAGGTCCAGCAATACTTGACTTTCTGCCTAAAACACGAGCAGCTTCACCCTCTACTTTTCCATTTATTCTTGCTGGGGTCCAAAATGAAGCTCCTTATGAGAAGTGGAAATGTTTCCCTTGGAGAGTACTGCTGTTAGACTTTTATTTCCTCCTGGATTGCCCCGAAGGCAGCACTGATCCTTGACTTTTTGAGCTCTTTTTGAGCTCCTTTTTGAGCCAAAGTCTCCTATTTTGGGAGCCCTCAAGCCTGGAAAGCCAGATCAAGTTAACCTGCTGCTGTGAGTGCCACAGTAAGTTGAATTTTCCTATTCCATATGGAACGGGAGCTTTAGAGACCCAGGACGGGCTCTGCTGGCAAAAAGAGGCAGCTTAAACCTCACAGCTGGAGCGTCCGGGAGTCATCGGGAAGGTGAAGATGGGAAGGACCGGGCCCCCTGTCCAAAGCCGGGAGCTGCTGCAGGGCCTGGGATGCTGAGCAAGGAAGAGGGAGGTCAGGGCCTCCGTGGAGGCTGCGCTGGGTGGCACCTGGTGAGCCCTGGCGGCCTCTTCGCCCTGCGACAGACGCTGACTCATGGGTGGCTGGGCGAGGGGCAGGAGGCAGCGCAGAGCAAACAGCCACGGCAGCGCGGCCGTCGGGAGCGAGGCCGGGAGCCGGGAGCGAGGCCAGAGCCGGGAGCGAGGCCGGGAGCTGGGAGGGAGGGATCCTTGGCCAGGACGTGGATGCAGGGAGGCTGCAGTGGCAGCCGTGGCAAGGGCACCTGGTGCCGCAGGGCTCATGCCACCACTGTCATCTGAACTTCTTCCCTCTTCTCTTTCCCAGCTTTTTCTCAAGACAGAATCACAGGATCCCAGGATGGTCGAGGTTGGAAGGGACCTCCAGGGATCATCCAGTCCAACCCCTGCTCCAGCAGGGACACCCAGAGCAGGGGGCACCCGGGCGCATCCAGGTGGGTTTGGAGACCTCCAGAGCAGGAGCCTCCCCAGCCTCCTGGGCAGCCTGGGCCAGGGCTCGGCCACCCTCACGGTGCACAAGTTCCTCCTCACATGGAGATGGGGCTGCCTGGGGTTCAACTCACACCCACTGCCCCTTGTCCTGGCACTGGCCACCACTGGGAAGAGCTTGGCCCCTTCTTCCCTACATTCCCCTTCAGGTCCTTGGACACATTGATCAGATCCCCTCTCAGCCTCCTCTTCTCCAGAGAAAACAGGACGGGATTGGGATACAGGCACCTGCTGCAGTGCGGTCCCCCGGCCGGGCCATCTGTCAAGCGAGAAATGAAGTACCCCAAAAGACATTAACCCTCCAGCACCCACTGCTAGCAGAAAATAGACCTGGAAGACGGGACATTTCAGGTTCTGCACCATCCTCAGAAGACTTCGCCATCATCAGGGATCACGGGGAAGGGGCTGAGAGAAGGCAAGATGCCACGGTGATGGGCAATCGTCTGAAAAACAATGATAGCTGGAGGTTTGGGACAGAAATTAGGGCTAGAATCTGTTTTTTTCTGCCTCTCAGGGACTGCAGGGGAGATTTTTCCGCTTGCCCTGGTTGGATACGGGGCTGAGCCGAGCGGTGTCCTTGATGCCAGTGTCTGCAGGGATGAGGTCACCACGGCGCCCACACGTGCCCCGGGCCCCCGGCCCAGACACGGGCCCTGCGCTCCAGACAGCTCCTGGGGACAAATGCCACCCTCCATTTGTGTCACTGCGACAACCACCCCCTCCGCCAACGACCAAACGCATGGAGAAGCTGATGGAGACGCGGGATCAACCACGCTAGGACATCTCCTGGACTGGAGACATCCCTGGTGCCGGATAGGCTGGAATAACTGAGAGGGCTCCGTCGGTGCTGGAGGAGCTGGATGTGTCCTACAGGGCCACCTTGTCCCCACAGTGCTGGTCTCCCCCGGCTCCCCAGTGCGAAGGAGACAAGGATCCATGCTTGGATGTCTGGTAGGGAATTTCCTCCGTTTAGGAAGGAAATGGAGATGTTCAATATTTGGCTGCCAAGTACTCCCTAATCCAGCAGCCGACACCTGCATGCGGAGCAGGAGAAGGTGCTGGGGTGCAGAGGGAAAGGGCAGCATCCCTCCAAATCACTCTCCTGGTGGGAACGCGGCTCCGGGCGCTCCGTGCTCTATGTAGGGCATCCCCAGGGAGCCGCAGCAGCTTGTGCACAGCCAGAGCTCCCCGCCGAGCCCTCGGAGACGCACCCAACTCATCCCTTTGGAGGGTAGATAAAAGTGGATTAAGGCCTGTTGAACCATTGCCAAAAGAATTGCCATTAGAGCCTGGGCAGCTTAATCCACACTTGTCTAAAAGCTGGCTGGCAGCACCACCTGCGCGCGGATTTGGGGGGCTATGTAAATACTTGGATGCCTCTAAATCCAAGCCAAGCTCATGGCACAGGACGCGGGATGCTCCTGCACCCATGGGTGATGCCACCAGGCATGGCCCAAGCTGCTGGGGCCGCGTGTTGGGGCTCCTCCGTCGCGGGCAGGTTATCTCCTTAGTTTTCCCCCGCTGCCCTTGCCAGCGTGGTTCTCCGCTGACTCACAGTTGTTGTTTCCTGCCCGTATCTCCGATTCCCCTCACTGTCCTCACCCTACCCCTTGCTCAAGGCCCAGTTCTGCCCACGGTGTCCCTGACCCACTCCAGGATGAGCTGATTCCTTATGATTTTGGAGGAACATGACGTCCTCTCCCGCCTCCGAAGCGAGCCCGGATTGCGGTGCCCGTGGCCAGCGGGAGCACGGGGGCGTCACGGGGAACATCTTGGTGGTGTGGCTCCCTGCAGGAGCACAACTGCCCACGCACGGTTGCCAATTGTGCCTGTGCCCATTGTCACCCGTGCAGCGCAGGTGTCCCCAAGTGCGGCACTGAGCAGGACAGCCTGGCAGCCTTTTCCTCCAGAGCTGGAGCTTACACCAAGCTGGGAGCAAATCAGCTCCCAGGGGCGCGGGCAGCAGAGCATGGAAGCCCTTGGGGCTACCGACTTGTCCGGGCATCCCGAGCTGGCCGTGGGTGCCAGCACCCGCCTCCCCCCGGTGCTGAATCCTGTTCCCAGGCGGAGGCCGGAGCAGCCACGGCGGCTCCGAAGGCAGCGGTGCCGGGCGGATGGCTCTGCCCCAAGGAGGTGACGATCCTGCAGCCCGCGCTCCGGGGCCCACGGGCGGGTATTTGTGTCTGTCACATCTTGCTGGCAGGATGGGTGCCTGGCACAGCGAGGGTTTATCCCAGAGCATCTCTCTGCTAAGACCTGGAATAGAGGGAATGGTCCCCAGCGCCCCTATCCTGCTGGATCCAGCGGCCAGAGCTTCTCCCCATGACCGCCGGTGACCCTGAGCTGCAAGATTCCTCACTCCCGGGCTGATCCCGGCCGTGTTCCTCGGCCACCAGGGCTCCTGCTCATCCTGGCGTGCCGGGAACCTGTGTCCCCTCCGTGCTCCCACTCCCCATCAGCACCGCTTCATTGGGAGCAGCCCTGGAAGTGGGGCCGTTGCCCGGACGCAATTCCAGAGATTTTCCTAAGGGAGCGTGACAGGGGCCGGGACACGGGGCCCAGATTAGCCCAGACCCGGAGCTGCTTTTAGGGCCAGACCGGGGAGATTCCTCCCTGCTCCCCCGCGGTTATTTTAGACACCGGCACCGACACCACAGCTGCAAGCAGCCCGGGCGACGGCTCCCCACGGATGACAGTCGGACGCAGGCGGCCGTGCCTGGACACGCAGGCTCTCCGAGCTCTCCGGAGACGATCCCGGCTCTGCTGTTTGCCCGGAGGCAGCAGATGTAGGTGAGAGTTAAGCGGCTCTGGGAAACCGAGCCTTGCTGCAACGCTCGCCGGAGCAGCGTGTTCCAGCAGAGCCGTAAACACCGTGGCGGGAATCGACTTGCCTTTATCTGCCCGCAGGACCTTGGGACTAATTTGGGAAAGAAATGAGGGAAAAAAAGAAAAACAACAACAAGGCGGGCGGTTTGTTTTCTAGCAGAGCCAGAAGTTCATGCCTCCCACCCAGCCTGGCACCGTCAGGGACCTTTGCTGCCTTCCCGACCCCTTGCTCCGCTATTCCAAGCCATTAACTCACTGGAAAAGGTTATTCCTTCCCCCGGGAGTGGCTACGTTGGCCCGGGCTGCCTGTTGTTCCCGGCGCTGAAAGCTTTTCCTTGCAACACGCTTGTTTTTAAGGCAAATCCTGCCATTTGCAGGTCAGGCTGTGCTGCCTATGTGCCACCACACTAGAATCCGCGCCCGCATCCTGCCAACCTTGGCTCCCAGCTTGTCACTTTTCATCCAGAAACGGCTCCAGGAAGACGTTTCTATCCATATGAACCCACCCTCTGGTGCCCTCTGCTCCCTCTTCCCTCCTTTCCTGCCCCAAATCTGGAAAGCTGCATCTGCCTGTGGTGCTGCGGATGCAGCTCCGGTTTTGAAACCCATGTTTTATTCATCGCAGGCGCAACACGCACGGTGCCTTTGCCTCCACTCTCGACAAAACCAACGCCGAGCATGCGTTTATATTTCATGCGTTCATATTTCATGCGTTTATATTTCATGCGAAATATAAACGTGCGTTTATATTTCATGAGCACGGCCCTTCAGAGCTGGGTTTGGCAGGGAAAAGAGGGAATGGGTCCTGCTCCGTGCTTGGCCACATCACAGGCCACCAAAGCTTTGGGGGCAGCGGGGGCCCGGGGGAGCAGCAGGGTGCTGGGTGAGTTGTCCTGGGGACAGAGGGATGGAGGGATGGACCCACTCACCCCCAGGGCTCAGGACCGGTACCCAAAGTGACCGGGGCCAGTTGTCACTTGGGGTTCATTCTGCACAGCGTTGACTTCAAGGTGACCATCGTCCCGTTTACTCTTGCCTGGACCTTTTAATTAACCCGAGCATTGCAATTAGCAGCTGTGTGCAGGAATGGGAGCAACATTCGGAGCTGCCAAGGCGGTGGTCTGTGGGAAGGAGCCGGTGCAGGGTGACAGGGAGCTGCTCTGGTGCCACCAAGCTTGGTCTGAACCCGGGGCCCACGTGTCCCAGGAGCCTCAGGTCTGAAAATCCCTTTGGCATTGCTTAAATTTTTCCAAATCCAGATGATTTCCTGTTTAGAAATTCCTCCTGGTCTGTATGTGAACGGCGGCTCTTTGAGTGGGGAGGAAACCTTGCCCAAATCTACGGGGAAGCAAAACCTTTCAGTTTGCCGGAAAAATGTAAATCTTCCTTTTACATGGAGATTGGAAAGGTTTCCTTTGGTTTAGAGCTATGCTGGAGCACCCAGGCAGCAGTGCCACTCTGGAGCGGGTACTTCACAGCCTTCTTTTCCAAACCATTTCAAAAATTCCTCAGAGAAATACTACGGCCGAGAGCTTTGTCCCTGCTCCAAGGGGGTTAGTGGAAATCCCCAGTTCACAAACCTGGAGCAAGGCACCAGAAGGACGCGAAGGCAGATGCCGAGCGGCAGCAGCAGGATAAGAGCAGGGACTTTGGGCTGGGAGAGCCTGGGAGATGCTTGGGAGAGGCCACGGATCCAGCTTGACCCTCACTCCCCGCCTTACGCAGCTGTAAGGACCAAACCAGGCTGTTGGAGATGCCATCCACTCCCCTGGCCCCAGAGCCTGGCCCAAAGCCTGCCCAGACACTTCCCTCCCATCCCAATATTCAACCTGCTTGAGTTGGTGTCAACGTCCAAGGGGAAACTGAGGCTGGTTCCACCCTGAGCAGCTCTGGGTGCCAGCGCCAGCCCAGCCCCAGCCCGCTCACCGCTTTTGTTCTTTTTCATTTGGTTTTAAGAAAAATGAAGTTTGGCAGAGGGATTTGCCACCACTCCAGGGATTTGGCCATTAATTTCTAATGGGGATTAAGAAATCCAATCCTTTAAGCAGCTTTTGCAGCCCGACCCTCAGCTCCCCTCGCTGCAGAGACCCCCACCCCGAGCTGAGCAGCCTCCTGCTCCAGGGGCTGCTGCAAACCCGGCCTGTCCTCATCCCCCAGGATGGCCTTGCCGCTGTCCCCAGGTAGTTCCAGGTCCCTGAGGGTCAGGGACAGATGGGAGAGGTGGTGGCATCCTCTGCATCCTCTGTCCGGAGTCCCCTCACCATGGGAGGAGGGCGAGTAACAAAAACCTCAGGAGCAGCCCGACCCGGCAGTAACCATGGTGACAGAGCGAGGTGACCTGGGGAGACAAAAATAATAAATAAACTAATTTAAAAATACATATCATGCTGCAAAGGTGCTCCTGCAGCGAGCAGTCCGCAGGGCTGGGCTTGCACGTGAGGGTGGAGGTTGCACGTGGTGCCAGGAGGGCCCTGCCCCACAAAACCCGCTCTGTCCCGGGGGTTTTGTACCCCAGCAAAGGCTCAGCAGCAGCACGGGGCCTCTGCACCACGGCGGGTACCAGGAGAGGCGGCAGCGGCCGCTGCAGCGATGAGTGTGGGCAGGAGGAGGAAGAGGAGGGATGTCCAGGCCAGCGGCCACGGTGAAGCACGCCAGGCTTGCCAGCAACACGGACTAAATGTCTGCGGTTCAGAACCCCCCTCCTCTGGCTGCAGGGGGAACAAAGGCGGCCACGAGCTCGGCTCTGCGCCAAGGAGCAGAGCGCGGAGGCAGCGCACGGAGCAGCAGCTCGCAGAGGCGGCGAGCACAGGGCAAAAAGCAGCTGCCTCCTCCGTCTGCAGGGTGCTTCAGCTCGCCGGAGTCCTTAATGCTGGGCATTCCACCCCAAAATGGGGAGCACGTGGAGGGGAAAAGCTGCTGGAGTCGCCAGCTGCTCATGGGTTGCAAACTGTAGAGGTCAGTGGGGTGCTAGGAGCAATTCCAGAGGCAGGGAGCCTGCCTCTTGGGTACGGATTTGCCAAGGGATCTTCCCAGGCCAGGCTGACCAGTGGGAGGGTTGGCAGTTTTTTCCTGGGATATTTCTCCCAGGAAACACCCATTTTCCCTGGGAGCCGAGTGTTTTTCCTACCTAGCAGGAGACCAGCACCGGCTGCAAGCACCTGGGGATGTGCCAGAGGTGGAAAGTGCCCCTGTTCTTTGCACTCCACTAATGGAAAGTCCAAAGTGGAGAATGTTAAAAAGAAACCAGATCTGCCCCCAGGAACCGTGTGCGCTGCCTAGGGTGGCAGTGACCCGGATCCCGGGGGCTGCAATGATCCGGATCCCAAGGGCTGCAATGATCCGGATCCCAGGGGCTGCAACGACCCAGATCCTGGGGGGCTGCAATGATCAAGATCCCAGGGGCTGCAATGACCCGGATCCCAAGATCACAATACATCTTTCCGCAGCCACGCAGGGTCTCCAGAGGAGAGCAGCTCACGCAATGTGCCGTCTTCCAGGCACTTCTGCCTTGGAGCTTTATGAATATTGTAGCAAGGCTGCTCCTTTCATCTCTGCTTCCTGCTGGGGAGCCCCAAACCCGCCACACATTCACTTCCACCTCGCTGTTTCCCTCAATTATTTACAGCCCCCTTCTTGGAGCAGAGCCCTTCCATCAGCGCGTGTCCCACAGAACTGCCCCTGGAATTTGGGGACGTGAAGATCCCCTCAGCCGCTCTGCAGAGCAGCAGGTTTCCACGGACAGGACAGTCCCTTTAGCCCAGACCAGATCGGGTCCCCATTGGGCTCTGGGAGGCCATGGCTCCGTCAGGAACTGGAAGCCTCCCGAAACCTGATGGGACCATCTGTGATCCCGCATGTCCCTGCGGCTGGATGGTTCCCTGCTCTCCCCACTCATTTCATTGCTCACTACCCCAAACTGCTCTGTTTATTGTCACTGCTCTTCCTGACACCGACCTGATCCGAGTTCCCGTCATGGGAAGCCCTGTCCCATCCCAGGCTCCCTCCTGGCTCCGTGGCGAGTCCCTCTCATCGGCGCTTGCTGGGGGGCAGCCGGGCTGGGAGAGACTGACTGGTGCCTTGTGCTCGGCTCACTCCTGCGTCATGCTCTGAATTAATCATCAGCACCGCTTTGAGCCAGGCCCTTTGCTTCCCGAGATTTTTTTCTTTTTGCACATTAAAAATTAATGGCTCTAAATGATTGATGGCCGGTGGCCCCGGTGCCTGTGCTCTGCAGCAGTGCTCAGACGCGTGGGGTTTGCTTTCTCCAAGGGCTGATGCATGTCCCTGTCCTCAGCTGTTCCCTCCGGCACACTGGGCCTCATCCAGGTGGCTCCTAGGGCTGGACATCTCCAAGGATTCCCTGGTAAAACATGGGGTGTAAAATTGGTCCTCCCACTCAAGCAATATGTAGGAAATGTGGGCACCCATAACCAGCAGCCATCCTGCTCATGTGCCCCAGCACCCATGTTGGGACCCTTGCTCCTCCACCCAGCACCCATCCCAGGCACCCATCCTGCTCACCCACCCCTAGTTCCCATCCCAGGCACCCATCCTGCTCCTCCACCCCAGCACCCATCCCAGGCACCCATCCTGCTC
>VZSG01000689.1:0-37057 GCA_013398315.1 Nothoprocta pentlandii
CCGGAACCTTATAGGTAAACTTTTAAGGGATTGGATGCCAGCCCCGAAGACAGTGGCGAGACAGAGGTGAGAGGAGAGTGTGTAAAATCATGATTGGTCAGGGGTGCGGCTTACGGTTTACTGTATAAAAGTGTGATGGAATCTGCAATAAAGGGAGCATTGACTTAATCTCTATGAGACTGCGTCTCTGACTCCGGACGCTCCCTCGCATCATCGGGATGACTTGAGCTCCTTTTAATTCATTGTTTCCTTTTTTCAATTAAGTTTTGCAGTCATAAACTACTTGAGGTTTTCTTTCATAGCACTTTTTGTATTGAAATTCTGGCTTTAAATTGAAGGTACCTTTTTTTTTTTTTTTTTAAAGTCAAGTTATTCCTTTTCTGTGTTTTCCTCTCTGTACATTTCCATGCTCTGTTAATCATTTCTTTCCACATAACTGGGAATGTAAACAAGAGGGTAAATCTCATGATATCTGTTTATTTTTCTTCTGCCACAAAAGGAAGAAGTATCCATATATCCATAAAAAAAAATATTCAGAGAGCAAAATCACAGTCCACAGTGGCCATTTGATGTGGTGGTGGCTGCTCTTTTGGAGAGCTTTATAAAAGGGACGTCAGTTGCCCCATTAACTTCGTGTCTGAAGGAAAAAACTGCAACGCAGATTTTACGAGGCACGTTGTAGCGAGACAAAATCTGTCACCTGGTCCTTTGGGAGTCCGTATGTCAGACTGTTTTTAGTTCTTAAGCAGCATTGTTACAATGAGCAGATGGGCTGCAAATCTGAGGAAAAGCAGGGAAGCGATGTCAGTGTCATGGAGTGAATGTGGGGCCGTGGTGGGGATCAGCGTGTGCAGGCCTTGACTTTGGCCTCTGAGAATTGTGGAAAGTCATTAGGCACCTCTGGGATGTGAGGGATTAATGGTGGGGAGGGGAAGAAAAAGGAGGTTAGGTCAAGAGTGATATGGAATTGTGAAAAATGTGTATCCCAAGGGGAATTTTTGCTTTCCAAATTACAAGAGTGTTGAGTTCATTCTCTTTTGAATCTAATTAATTTAACTGTGTTTTATCCTAGTGATGACCTGTAAGACCTTTTTTGGGCAATAAAGAAAGCTAAATGCTGAAACCCAAACCGTGCACCGCTCAAGTCTTCTATGCACTTTAAGGAATAGTGCATTTAAAAGGAAAGTCTTTAGAACTAGAGTATTTACAAATTTTGGCAGTGGGTGGCAGAGACTTTTCTGACTTAAACCAAGTTTTGTCATTTTGTCATTATGTCGTTTTTTCCTACAAAGATGATGACAGAGACCAATTATGTTATAATCATCTTAATTTTATACAGAAGACAACTTGGCCAACTTGCATTCAGTTACTCTGTGCACACTCCTTGCCTGTACCAGAGGTTGGGTTATTGTCTCCTTGTTACAGATGACGATGCTGTAGATGGTGCTGTACATGTCCAGCTGAAAATGTATTTTAACCCTTAACGATCTCCATAGTTTTATACTACCCTTCCTCCTCTGTCCCTTCTTCCAAAAATTATCAAAACAGTTTTTCAGGCAATAAAGAAAAGCTGAAATTAGAGGCACGTACATAAAGCCACGGCTTGCTTACTGGAGACTTTGTTCTTTTCTGTTTAGAAAGAGCTCTTGCTCTCACTTTCTTCCCCAGGTCTCTTGCTTTGTGCAGACGGAGCATGCTTTTTAGGCTGAAGGTGCTATTTTTGTCCGCTTAGATCCTCAAGAGATGAAAGCAATAAGTTTCCTTCTATTTATTTCTTTGCTCTTTACTATTAGTTTTATGATCTATAACAAGGATTTCTGTGCCATATAAATCCAATCTATCTCTTATTTCTCTGATGGCATTGAGCACCTTGAGATTTGGTACCTTGAATACCTTAATTTTCTTGTTACAACCTGCCTTTTAGTTTCTGAATTACTGTTGTCCTAAAAAACACTGTCAACACAAGAAGCAGCTTCGGGCTGGCTGCATCTTGGTGTAGATCTTTGCTGTCACTGTCCTGATCAGTAGCGTGGGGTCACTGTGGGGCATGAATTTGACCTTCTTGGGCAAGTAGTTAGTTTTGCCATTCATTTGCCATTTTTATTTATGCAATTTTGATAGTTACATCATTTGATATTTATGTCAATTACCAATAGAATAAAAAACTCATTGGGTGTTCACATTTTCAAATCCAGTCAACATGTGTTTGCTCATAACTTATAAGGAGCTGGAGCTGTTTCTTTAGTAAGAAGAATTTTTTACTGATAGATCATCCTCCTGTGACTATCTTGATTACCCTTCTAACAGTAGAGTTGAGTTTACAGTAGGTAAAATTGCTGTTCTGTATAGTTGTATGTATTTGTCACAACAGTTTCATTTATTCACAAACTTAGCAAAATTGTCTGTTTCTAATTCCATTGACTATTTCTGTCACAAAATAAAAATACACCCTTAAATATAAGGTAATCAATTAAAGAATGCACATTAGAAACTGTGTAATGCCTACTAGAGATTTTTATTCAGTTGATACTGGTTTTCAAACTGAGTTGCTCAGCTGCTATAATTCTATGTTACATTATAAAATTTTAATCTATTTAGCTGCCAGGTGATCATTCTACAATCAGATTTATAAAACTAGAATATAGGTTCTGAGTGCCATCAAGCAGAAAAAGCACTAAATATAATTAGTGCCCCTAAGACCTTAATCTGATGTGTATTGAAGGATTTTAGCCAGGAGTCGAATAACTGAATTGCATTTCACATAATATCTAAGTTGTTATCAAGTTAAGTGACTGTTAATTTTATTTTTCTTTCACCATTTTACCTGGAGAATCACATGGAACGAAATCATGATGAAGGAAAACTTCCCATTGCCAATTGCTAAAGCAAAAGGTCAGTTTTCCAGCTGACACGCCTGAAACTGGAAAAAAGGAACACTTAAGTTTGCTTCAGTGAAAACAGTGTACATGAGGGAAAATGGCAGCTCTCAGATGCAAGCTTTTTAAGAATAAAAACAGTGTTGTTCAAGTGGATGTGGAATAGTAGTTTTCACCCTTGTGCTGCTGCAGAAGGGTCCTGGGTGAGGACGGCCCAGGTATTGCCCAGTCTCCCTGTACATCCTTCTGGGTTTCTCCACAGCTGGCCCTTGTCCGCATTGCATAGGAAAGCTCCACCTCATCCATTGCTGACCCAGCTCTAGCCTGGGTCACCTCGTGGTGAACTTGCAGGAGCTCTGCAGACCTCTTCTGCAGTTACCCGGGCGTCCTGCAGCGGTACCTTCTCATCATCTGCTCCTGAGGCCTGTGATGTGCATGATATTTTTGAAAACTTTTTAAAGATTGGCCCTTGAGCAAGAGGATTTGAAGACTGGCAAACTTCTAAAGCATTTCGGTTGCACTCAGATGTAAAATATGTGGCATTCCTAACTTTTATTGCTGGCAGAAGTAAAACTGTTGTAGCTGTATTGGTCTGAATGTACTGGTGGGGCAAGGTACACAGAGCAGGTCTTTGTGTTAGACCTGCTGTTACAGCTGAAAAAATAATCTGACTGTTGTATCCTTCACTCATCATCACTGCAGTATCCCCTATACAGCAGTGACTGCTTTGCATATCCACCCCGTTTTCTTTTGAGGACAGTCCAGTCACTGTCTGTAGCCAATTTTCCTTTATTAGCTATGTAAATGTTAATGAAATGGTTTTTAGCGTCAAAATGCCAAGGTTTATAACTTCTACTGCTACCACCTTTCTGCTGAGAAGGCTATCAGTATTGTCAGAAAAGGCATCAGACTGGTTTGGTTACAAATAAATTTAGTCTTTGGTCTAGTATAAGCACTGGGCTGACTGAGCAATAAATAATTTAGTCCTTTCTATGGTTGCAAGCATATAACCTAGTCATACTGCAGATTCCATGTGTAATTTTATTTATATATATAAAAAATATAAAAACAAGTATATATTTGTGACTCCACATCTGCATTTTGGTGTGCCTTTTTATTGTTCTAACAATAGGAGGACAGAGCAAGATTTTTCTATCTTCGTTTTTATACATATGCATATAGGGCCAGCTTTTATTATTCTACCTTCAGGAACTCATGCAAAATATACAGGCTAAATCTGTGAGCCCTGGAGTCTGCAAATAACAGACTCCAGTAAAAACCCCTGCTACACCAGACAGAGCCACGTTCAGCTTAGGGTCTTGCTCACGCTGTTCCTGCTGCTGCATCTTTTCCACTTAACTGCTGAAGTGCTAAATAGTAGTATTTTTTTCCTCTTCCTGCAGATGAAGGTCCAGTCCCAGCCAGAGGGTTACAGTAAGACCTCTTTGTGGGACCTGGCTAGAAGCACATCATTCCTGTTAGCCACACACTTCTTGGTGCAAACTCCTTAATAGTATTCTTATCACATTTTTGGTTGTTATATGATGATAATGCCAAGCTAAGGCTGTAAAAATATGTTGCAGCTTCTATTTTGTATAGCCTAATCCCTATCTTCTAGTTATGGGAAGATTTTTATGAGCACATTTATTTATTTATCATTTATTGAAGCAATAAGAATAGGTTTAGTGAGCATTAAAATGTATATTCCACACTACTACTGAGCTCTAGAGCAAATGGCAATTTTTGTTCTCTAAAAATGAAGATCTTTCATAATTTCAGATGGCGAAAAGAAAGTAGGCAAATTTCTGATACGGTTTTTGTCCACCCTGTAGCTCTTTTTCAGAAAGCACTGCTGTATCTTTTTGAAATGCCAGAATGATGCATTTGATATTCGACAGTTTCATCTGCACAGTACATGTGAAATATTTGAAATGCTATTTCTTCCTGTTGGTTCATACTTCTATGATTTATTATTTTTTATTTATTTTTAAATAGGATATGTCACTCCTGAATATTCTTCACTCTTTGACTGTAGCAAGAAGGATGTCAGAGTATCTTCTTTGGGAGGTCATCTTGTGTTTTTGCTGGTAGCAGCAAGCTGGAAAGGCTTGCAAATGCATTGTCTGGCAAGGTTGCTATTAAAATTTTGACAAGTAGATCTAAGAAGAGATGTGTTCAGTAAGGAGGATTCGTTCAGTAATGGCAAGTGCAATGTTTCTACACTTAAGTAGAAATATTTAGCAAGTAGAGGATGGAGCAGCTTGCACAGCAGCTGTCCCTTGGACCAAGAACCAGAGACCATGGTGTCCCACAAGCTCAGTGGGACTTCATAGCGGTTTCCTTTTGCTAAAGAAAAGGTGGGAATGACTCTCAGAAGTTTTTCCTGTAGCTGCATCCAGTTTTCCAGTGTTGGTAATGCCACTGCTGGACTAGACCCGTTTGCGTTTTGGGTTAAGCATTTCAGAGAGTTGCAGAGTTGACATGTCAAGAAAAGTGTGTGGTAGGTATGGCTGGGAAAGCAGGTCTGTAAGCTGGCACTGTGCCCATTTGCTCCATTTATTAACAACTCCATATCATATCATCTGGACTGTGCTAAAGACATCAAAAAGAATATGTTTATCTGGCTTCAATGCACCAAATGTCTAGTAACAGGCTTAGTCCAAGGTACTGTAAGGCTACGTGGTCACTCCTTGTGGAGGGTCTTTGGTTTTGGCTTTATTAACAAAAGACAAGGCAGGTGCTAGCAGTGCTGAGAACTACAAGAGGCATTTTTATGGCACCCTCTACCTATAGTTTTTTACAGACAGTTCACACGCTGAAATGAAACGCTTCCTAAGTCGTTTCCTGCACTTTGTTGCAGATTTCACGAGGCTGATTAGGCAAAGGTGCTTCAAACCTGTCTGCATAAGTGCTTTAAAATTTAACACTAAGAAATAAACATCACTGATGGATTTCATGTCTCTTTTTATTATTTTCCCTGTGTTTGCTGACCTGCTTCTCCATTAATAGCAACAGCAGAGGAATCTGGAGCCCACTGTCCCTGCTGGCTTTTCTGCTGTTCCTTTGTCTGGGAAAAAGGATAATGAGCAGAATTAATGGATGGATTGAACAAATGGAAGAGAAAAGAAAGGATCTGTAATCTGTAACTTCATTAGAGCTTAAAATGACTCTAGCAAGAAGATTTGAGAATGGTTGTGCTGCCAGGATCATGGGGAAAAGGAAAAGCAGCAAACGGTTCATGGTGCTTCTCTGAGAAGTTGCCACCTCTTAGGTATTCTTCCAAACAGACTTTGAAAGGTTATTCCTTGTGATTTAAAAAGGAGAGCATAATAAAACCAGCCACTGGCCTCATGTGCATTCCCTCTCATTAAAAAGTCAAGGGTTGCTGCTGTCCTGCAGCTTCCTGCATGTGCCAAGTTTGCTTCTCGTGTCACAGCTGAGACCAGCTCGGAGAATACCACACCGTGCTCTTCCTTTCTCCTCTTCTTCCATTTGGAAAGAAATTATGGCATGCACTGTATCCGAGGAGTCTGAGGAAGGCAAAAGCTTTCTGTATGAGACAGTGATGAAAACCTAGGATGGCAACTGCGTGTAGATATTGTACGACGCTGGGGAAAGTGTAGTCTCTCTCCAGTAGAAATAAACCCTGCCCTGAGAAGAAACTTAGCACTCAGGAAATACAAGGAGCTGCTGTGATAACCATTAGTCCAAAATAAATTCCCTTTTCAGCTTGAAGTTGTAAGTGATGTCTCATATGATCTCGCTGCGCTGGTGTCAAAAAACATTACACTGGCGGCCAAGGCTCTTTCACTGAGTGCTCTGTCCAGCTTGGGGGGTTTGCACTTACATGAAACAGCATCTTTCTTCGGTGATGATTTCTAGCACTATTACTTTGATCCTGTTTGGCAGTGCTGCATTGGCCTTGTTCCTGTTTCCAGTAATGGTGTCCATCAGCATCCATGCTGCTCTCTTGCTTTGCAGGTCAGGGGAGTGTTTCCCTGAAATATCCAGCTCAGGAGAGGGGCAATATAGGCTGCCGTCACAGGTAGTTCTCATGAGATGAAGCTAATTTAATAAAAATACAAAACAGGATTAGTTTTTATTCTAGATGAGAATTGTTGGACTTTTTCAGTGGAGAGACGCTTGCTTTAGGTGTTCCAGTTGTTTGATTTTTTTTTTATTTTGTTTCTGAATATTGCTTTATTGCTTGCTGCTTGTGAGAACGGGAATGGGTAAAGTTAGAGGAGATTGTCTGATTATCTTTGAGTTACAGTTCTCCTTATATCAGTGTTTTAATTGTGGAGGAATTGACCCTTGCGACCACAGCTAGCAGTTGCCTTTGAGGCATCTTTTTTATTTAGTAGGAAAATAATTTCTATTCCTAAGTGTTTCTAATACTTGAACAATGATGTGGCCTTCTGAACTGTGAAGCTGGTGCTCTGCCACGGGTAAGGCTTTCTCTTGACTCTGTCTTGGGGACAGAGGGATCATTAGCCTGAATACCCGCTGTCAGTCCAGCCTCTGAACACAGAGACATTCATTTAACCTTTTGTAAGGCATAGATTGATTTTTTGGAGATAAGAGCCAATGAGAAAAATTCAATTTAAAAAAAAAAAAAAAAAAAAAAAAAAAAAAAAAAAAAAAAAAAAAAAAAAAAAAAAAAAAAAAAAAAAAAAAAAAAAAAAACCTCCATAATACCAAACTAGTAATTTGTTGGACTGAATTCAGGCCTTTTAAAGAGTGCAGCTCTTACACATCAGAAATAAGATCTGGCAAGCTGAGGGAGCCACTGTGCTCCATCCTGGCTATGCTGAAAGTGCAGATTCTTGGAGGATTTACTATCCTAAGCAAATCTACATCATCTTAAGAAAAAAAGGCAATATGAGGAACTGATCCTGCCTCTCTGTGAAGCTCACCTCACTGCATGAGTTTAGGGGAGATTTTTTGAGAGGAGAAACAAGCCCTCTTGTCAGCCTCTGCAGTTAACTGGGTTGCTGACCAGTGCATGGAGAACAGGGGCAAGATAGCTATCTGAGAAAGTCTTTCCAGGATTTCTTCTTGATCTGCAGGGATGTGGATTGCTCAGGTTTCTGTTAAAACATACACACAGCCTATTTCCTGCGCAAGGTCTTTTCATGGTTCCTTCAAACTCTCCTTCGAATGCCTGACAACAAAACGGAGCTTGAACTCGATAATTTGAGCAGAAAAAATACATAGGATTCGGTTTCTGTCTAGAATTTAAAGATCCCTGTGGTGAAAAGAATACACAGTTATTCATACAACAAGAATTTTAACAAAAAAAAAAGTATTAGAAATACAGAGAAAATACAAATTCAAGAGGAAAGGTTTGTTTAATTCTTGAGGTTGCCATTTCTTATAAAGTGAACTGTGTTTCTTATCTAGAGACCTTGTTCCCCACGTTTCTTGTTCCACAGAAATACTGGTGTGTTTCTTGTCACAGTGTAGGTGTATTTAAAAGTGCGTGTAGATTACTGTTCTGAAATGCGCTTTGTTTGCAGATGTGGAAGTCAGGATGTTGCCTATCAGAAAGAAGTTCAATTAAAAATACCGTAGTTGAATAAGGGTGTATGTATTCCCGTATGTAGTGGCATACATATGGAATGTATTACCATACATAATTGCAGATGTGTTGGCTAATCATAGCTAGTATTTAATATGCTTACAGTATTTGAGATAATCGCAGATTTCTCATTTTCATGTACAGCCTAAGATTTCATGTGTAAGCTTTACCTGAAGTTTGGCTGTTTTCTATAGACTGACGACTGTCATGCTGTAGTGTTGTGATGGGACTTAACCCTAAGTTGTTGATCCCTTCTATACAGAATTAGGCAGTAAGTTGATTGTCCAGCTATTGATAAACATCTGATAGGAGGTTCTCAGTAAAATGCCATAGTAGTATCTTACTAATATTGAATCAGATGTGTACTTTTTGCAGTTTAGTATTTGGAACAAACTGAGCAATTGCAAACTGCTAGTGTGTCCATGCTGCAGCCTTATCATGCTCATTAACCAACCCTTTCAGGCAATGCTGTCATTTAATTGTAAAAATGGGAAACCTTTTCGGTAATACTGCCCTAGGTGTAAGATTAGCAGTAGCAACCTCTCTTAAAAAGAAGTCTTTATGTTTATTTTTACCTGGTTAATGCATAGTTACAGCTAAATCATTTAGCAGAGACAGCAATCATCTATCTAATCTTATTTTGTAATTTTGCATCTACATCTTTTGGTGAAAGAAGATACTACAGCTCCTAAAGATACTGCAGAGGATGTGCTAAATAGGCTGCTGTTTTGGATCTTAATCCTGACTGACCCTGTTGTGAGAGCAGTTGAGTGGCAGGTCCACTTTGTAGCCAAGTGCAAGTCAATCTTAATGCTACAAGAAAGGTACCCGAAGGCATTTCCACTCTCATTTCCTTAGCACTTGTCTCTCTCTAACCTGCCGCTCACATGCAGCTGAGTTTTGGGGTGGGATTTGGTGACAAGCAGCCAATATGTTTAATATGTTTAAAATATGTTTTATGTTTGTGAGGGCTTTACAGGTGGGACTGGGGAGCAGCCCAGCCCTTGTGATGAATTTGTTGACTGGCTGAAATAAAGAGTTGTTGAAAGGGTGAAATATTAGGCAGTGGTTGTCTGTCAAATACGAGTTGCTCTGTTGACCCATTGATGTGAGGTTAGAAATCTAGGAGTGGTCCTTACTAAACCTAAAAATTTAGTAAAGCACAGAAATTCTACAGTTTATTAAAATTCACAATCTGGTTTATTTCCTTGTCTTAAAAAAATGTGAGCACTCTAAAAGCCTCAAAGCCCTGTCATTTTTTTTGGCTATAATCAGGGCTCATCCCCTCAAGGACAGAAAAGGCAGTGTGGGCTTACAAGCAGCTAAGCAGCCTGCTCTCATTCAGCATGTTGGTGCTGTAGTCTAGAGGAAAAGCTCCTTCAGAAATACCAGGTGTATCAATGAGTAGTAACAGTCGCAGGAGCTCCAGCCTCGTCACCTCAAAGGTGGGATCTGAGCAAGGGTGGCGTGTCGTGGATGGTTGTCACCGCTGAGTGGTGATGGCCACGGCCAAGGCACCGCGCTGGCGGCTGCGGGCGCCCTCGCTGCCTCTCGTCACCTTCTCTTTCACCTCGCCGTGCCGCAGCAGCAAGGCCTGTGCATGACTGCAGTTAGCAATTCAGCTGGTGCCTGCAGAGCATCCATCAGGGTGGGTTTTGCATGTGGCACCTGATAATGAATCATGGGGCCGTGGCGCGGAAGCCGCGTGGCACAGAGGAGATTTGTCTTCCAAAGGGCAGCGCAGGGTTGCAGCACCAAGAATAACGAGCCCGTAGCTGGTAGCCCTTGTTTACCGATCAGTCTTCCTGTCTGCCCTTTTAAACTGTTCTGTTGAGTTTGATGAAATCATCCATGGAAGTGATGATAATAGATCGGTGGCTTAAAAAAAAAAAAACAGGACATTTGAAAATTTCACTTTGATACTGTTGCTTTTTTGCTATATGCATTTCCCCCTGGTTCGTAATAAGAGGAATTAGATATTGGCAAGGTGAGTTTGTGCAAGGGTTGAACATCTTGCTGCTGTACTCATGAGGTACCCGAAGTATTCCCGTAAGTTCAATAAAAGATTCCTGAAGCTGCACAGATGCATGTTGTCCTGCTTTGCAGTCTACCTGGGGATAACTGATGTTCCGTGTCTCCTGAGGTGCATTAAAATCACTCTTCCTTCTAAGGATTCGAGGCCCTTTGAGGAAATCTATTAGAAATCCTGCAGCTATTTGCGGTTCTCTGGGTGAACCTGCCCAGCGCTGGTGCCTTCTCTGGTCCTGTGCCCTGGCACTCGAGGGTCTATCTGTCGCGCTGCATGGAGTCGGGGAGAACAGGTCACCCTTAGCTGTCAAAAGAGAGGTTTATGGAGAAAAAGGAGCAGAATGGCCCAACATTCATTCTTGCCATTTGAAAGGAGCCTCCCACAGGACCTCCTTGAAAGCCATATTTGTCAGATGATGTTAGCAGAAGTGATGTGGCACCAATAACCGCCTGCTTCCAAGCTACTCAGTTTACCTGTCAAGCCCAGATCCCACGCGAGAGCATCACTGTGTCTGAGTTTTATAGCACAGGATACAGAGACATCAGGCACGTGCAGAGCAATTGCCAACTTAGCAAGCGTAACAGAGGCAGGTGTAGATTGTTGCCCGCTCCTCTTCACTCTTTACCAGTGATGTCTCTGTTACAGCCTTGTTGTTCGTGTTCTTCCAGAGCAATTTTGTTGCAGGAGGTAGGTGAGAGAGGGTCCCACTGCTTTCTCCTCGATGAACTTGAAGCTAGTCTGGCAGAAAGCCAGTCCTGAAGATAAATGTTTATTTGTGTGTGTGTGTATATTTTAAGGTTTATAAAGTCATTAAACTGAGCGTAGTTTTTGTGTTGGTTCAAAAGTGAGTGCCTGGCAGCAATAGGGTCCTGGGCGAGTAGGGGTCCTCTGGCTCAGTGTAACTGTCTTGTCAGTAAGAACATGGCCCCAGCTTCTCAGTAAGAACATGGCCCCAGCTCCTTTGAAAGCCCCCTGGCAACTTGTGTTCTTTAGACCGAAAGTTTTAGTGTATTCGTTATTTCCAGTGAACCTTGAACCTGCCCTTAAACTTTCCTCGCTTCCTTGTGCAGCCATAAATTTCTCTTGAAGCAAAAGCTGGTGCCAAATCCTTGATTATTGCTGGAAATGAGAGGCCTGATGGCTCTCATTTATTGTGTCCTTGTAATCAGGCAATACCTGGGGGAGTTGTTCCTTTAGCACTGTTACTGTTGTGCAGACTGACTTTGCAAGCTCTTGTTCTTACCTTTTCCATTGCATCCTGGTTTGTTGGATGGAAATGTTGCAGAGCTTGCCTGAGTTGGAGGGCTAAGAAGAGCTACTTCTTGAACGCTTTTTCCCAATGCTTTGTTTGGTTACACCCTGCAGTTGTCATCACGTGCTTCAGTACTTGAACCAAGAGATTCAGTACTTGAACACCAAGAGATGATTCTCCTCAAGGTCCCAGCATAGCCATAGAACTTGAAATGCAGGAGACAGACCTGCATAAAGCTGCATTAGCTGCAGGTGGGACGCTATAAACTGGCAGAGTGGCAGCAATGACATGCTGAGGTTAGAAATACATAAATTGCCATGGGTAGTATCATTAAAGTGTCACAGAGAAAGTGTCACAGAGAAAGAAGCTCCAAAATGTTTTGAGATTGCAAAGCACCTACTTTCACCTTGCTCTTAGTACAGGATTTGTAAAGAAAATTTGTATGGTGTTGGCACCACGCAGAAAGATTATAGATACAGATGGGATTGGTAATGCCTCATAATACAAAGCTAAATGTTTATTTTCTGTTTATATACATAGAAATAGATATATCCTCATTGAAACAAGACAATTTTTATTATTTTTACTAAAAACATTTTACTAGTTCTCTTAAGTCACTTAAGTGCTGCCCATCACTGCCCTAAGAGACATTGGAGAATATGCTCTATACAAGTGAGAAACCAGTCCAAAATACTAAATTAAGAGCAAAACTCTCAAGTGCTTTAACAAGACTGTTTACCGGTGCAAAGTGTGTGTTATAGGAAAATATTTGCCATTTGGATGCATGGGAACGATCTAGTTTCCACCTCCTGCTTAATATTTCTAACTATATATATACACTTAGTGCCATCTTTAAAAAATATGGTGCATTAATTATCTCTTTATTTTTTCTCTGATTATATGTATTGTAAACCAGCCTTATCTGTAATGCACAGGCTGCTCTTAATTATAGCAATTCAGTTTATAGCGTGGTTTGTATTAAAAGATGTTTCCCTGTTCCTGTTTCTCCTGATGGAAAAGGTGTGACACCAGAAGTAGAGCTATGTTAAAAGAGGACGAGGAAAAGGGAGAGGAGAGACCTGGGACTGGGTACAGGTGTCACAGGGAAGAGGGCAGCAGGGGTTTGCAAGCTGAGGCAGCCATGAGGGCCCGAGAAACCGGGATTACTGGTATCCAGTGAGGAAGGCAGAACTGTCAGCGTGCATGGGAAGGGTGAGATTCCAGGGCTACATATTTAGGAAGAGGGAGGTAGGAAGCTAAAGGTGAAAATGCCATTTTAACGGCTTTCTGCCTCCTGTTTTTGCCAGTGTATTTCTTCCAGATGGCATATCCTGCACATTGTATCTGTAGAGTCTAAGTAGTAATTAACAGCACTGCAGAACTATTCAGCACAGTCCAAGTCGGGAAGTGAATTGGGAGGATTTTTCTTTTATTTTCTGTTTTTTTCTTTGCATAAGGGAGGATTGGGCAGCAAATGTTTTTGAAAGATGCCGAGTGTATTTGCAGGGTAAGGAAAATTATATATTTTAAAGGGGAATGAACTGCAGAAATTTTCCACATTCTGTATTGCATCCCCAATTTTGGACTATTTCTGACAGGTATTCACCATTATATCAGATTTGTTTCACATTTATTCAAGTTTTACATAAATTTGACACCTTCTGGATGTTGCTGTGGGGGTGATAGACATATGCTCTTTATCCACTGGGATGCATGCTCATTTCTTAGGAAATAACTTGGAGAGGAGTCGTGGATGCCTGTGATACCCACAGCTAAAGAACTCGAGGGAAGGCTGCTGGCTTTGGGTGTGCACTGTAATATTGTGGTAGACACGGAAAAATGTACATGTGTAGTCAGAGGGGCTCTGAAAGGGCTGGTGTGAATCGGGCAGGAGAAAATGGAGACAGCACCTTCAGATCTGCATGTTCCTTGACCTTGTTTAATCCCTTACACCTTTGCAAAGTCAATATGAGACATAAGCATGCCAACTTTTCCCTTACTCTTATGGAATGAATGAGAGGAGTGCTAGGCCAGTTATTTTTGACCTTATACTATGAGATATAAAGAAGGACCCTCCTTTGGCAACTAGAGCACAGCCTGGTTTGGATCTCTTCTGATAGATAGTATTCCTGCGCATGTAATTTCTTCCATAGCCTACAAGAGCATGTGTTAGACTGCTTGGGACTGGGTTGGGCTGGTAATGTGTACGTTGTGACCTAGAAGTTAGTTTAATTAGCCTTAGTCCAGAAGGCTCATTTTAAACTAAAATGATGGCATGGTCTGATGCACTTTAAATTAAACTATAGAAGTCTAGAAATGGCTTTATAATCAAATAATTAATTAAAGACTCGCAGGGACATTTATTAAGTGGGTAGGTGCACAGAGAGCACAGGCAAATGCCAAAGAGGAAACTGTAATCAGAGCTCCAAATGTGTTTTGTGAGCTTGCCAGTAACTCGAAGCCAAGTCGGTGTCATCTGGGGACGCATTTGTTTCTTCTAAGGCCTCCGATGCTGGAGGAGAGCCCACCAGATAACCTGGGCTCGAGCGCGTCTGCGGGAGCCGCTGTGGAGCCTCACACGCTGGTGCAGACCAGGACGACGGTGCAGAGATCCCTAACCGCCCTTCTCCGCGTGGAGAAACATGTTTTGGATGCACACGTTTTTGCCATCGGGACGGCAAAAGGATCTTGAAGGTCCTTTCCAACCATAGTGATTCTGTGGTTTTATCTGTAAGCACCAAGGCAAATAGTTCGGAGCTAAATCACATCTAATTGTGATTTTTGCTGTCAAAGATCACCACAGCGTTGAATGCAAGGCTGCAAGGTGAGGAAGGCACCGTGGAAGTCTCTGATATTTCTTTTTTGAAGGCAAGTAATGAAGAAATTGCAGGTGTTTTCTGAGCTCACTGAAAGCAATACATACGACGGACCTATTTACTATGCTACTATATATAATCTACTATATATAATCAATTTCTTCCCACTGTCAGGTAGGCTTTACTGCATCAAGTGTAAAATATCAACCTAAATCAATCTCATTATGCATAGCCCCTTAGGCTTGACTCAATATTTGTAAAGAGAGAGGAAAGAAAAAGCTGACCTGTGCTCGAGGAAAAAAAATTGCTATTCATTTTTAATTATTGAGACAGATTAAAGCAATTAATTTTTGTTTGGAAGTATTAATATTAACATATGCTTCTGGAAATTGCTTAGTACAATTTAGCTAATAAAATATAGTGCTTCTTAAGAGGAAAACCTTGCAAGTTCTGTAAATAAAGTAATTGCATTGGTGGATAACTGAATTAATTATACTTGAATGTAAAGAAAAAGCTGCCAAAAAAATAGTTTGGAAATTAGGAATCTTAGCTGAATTCTTGCCTTTCTAGCAAGCATCTACCAGAGCTGTGGTTCTTTCCTCATTCTCTGTACATTCACTTTCCTCATGGAAAAACAAAACAAAACCTATTCTGCAGGGATTCTGTCAGGAGTAATTCTCAATTCCTATAAAGGCAAAATATCTTGAAATAAATAAGTATAGTTTTGCCCTGGATAAATGCCCTGCTCCAAGTTACTACACAGCTGCAGAAATGCAAGCCTAAGAGGAACAAGAGCAAGTGGCAGGGCCAAGGGTGGGCAAATTGCTTCTTTAGGAAGTGTGCCACGCTGCACCGCGTGAACCAGAGCCGTGACGGAAGCCGAGGGCCCCGGAGCGCACGGAGCAGAGCCCTAGCCCGTTTCACTCATACGGGACCCTGCAGCTCATGCTAAAATCATGAGGACAGCTCACCATGACTTCACAGCAAGCAAGGAGGAGTATTGGCTAAGCTGCTCCCCATCAGAACTCCGTGCCTCGAGCTTAAAAGTGCTTAATGCTGTGCAAACCTACAAGTATTGACCACTTTCCACGTATGCAAACTTTTCTTTCGATAGGAGAAAACACTGAGGTTGAAGCAAAGTGAACTTACTCCACTGTCAGAGTTAAAGCAGGTGGCTTGTGAGCTTTTCCAGCCCAGTTTTGAGTTTTTCCGATAATGCAGAGGCTGCAACTTGTCTGGTCTAGTGTTTGGCTCATGCAGAGGGGGAAAAAATTTTTTTTTTTTCCCAGGATTTTTTCCTGTTTTTTCCTCTCTGCTCTTTCTCTCTTTGCTGTATGGGGGCCCCTGTGCCAGGCGCTGTGCAGTTGATGGCCTGAAGGCTTAGGACAGACAGGCAGGAATTGCAGCTGTGCTTCTGGAGTGTGGTGGCTCACGGACCAGGCAGCAATCCCGGGGAAGGGCAGCGGGGTCCTGCCTGCACGGCTGTTTCCTACGGGAGCAGCCTGTGAACCAGGTGGGGATTCCCAGCATGCCTGGGAAATTCCTCAGTAGCCATTTAGATGATTTGGGGGGTCTCTTCACTGCGACTCATAAATAAAAAGCCTGGGACTGAGTTAAGCACTCAACTTCTGTTCCTGCATGGTAGGTAATTGGCCTGTTTTTCCTCTACAGCAAGTCTGGGTGTCAAAGTAAAAAAAGATGCTGTTGTAAAAATGATGTTGCTTTCTGCAACTCCCAGAATGAATCTCTGTCTTTCCAGTAACTCTTCCCAGGTCTCCTTTCCTGACTTTCACTGCTTCTGCTTAGCAATATGTCTAAACTAGTGCCAATTTCTGCACTGCTTCTCAACCTGAAAATAATCATTGAGTAACAGAGTGCCTTGTAATTCAACAGAACTCAGGATAACAAAGCAACACTGAGCTGGCGTGATGGTTCTTTGAAATAAATCAATGTATTCTGTTTTCTGAAATTACGACACATGAGTGCTAATAATTTCTTTGAAAAAGACAGAAACATAACAGAGTAAATGCTTGTTACTTGGTTTTTCATGACAGGTAGGTACCTGTATTCCTGCTCCAACTCACTGGGGTTACCATAATAATTGAAGAAACCCTGTGGTGCCCTTTTCCCAATACCTGTGAACAGACTTAAAACTCACTACTGATGTTTTTGGAAATATTTCAACAGAAACCACGCTAATAAGTATAACCAGTAAGATCTAGGAATGTGATAAATAAGGGGTTAAATCTTTCCTGTTTTATCATATCACTGATGCCAGAGGAGAAGTGCTGATACTTAAGATGATTTATTCAAAATATGCATCTCCATTTTTTTCAGTCCTTTGCCATGTTCCCATTCCTCTTCCTTTCTGTATATAACCTTGTTCCTAGAGTTACTGGTTTGGCCTGCAGGTCGTCACCTATGGGGATGTGACAGTGTTCAGCAGTTACTGTTCAGGGTTGTTTCATGCCATTCATTCTGTGGCTGGGTTGCCTAACTGGTAGCGTATGGGGCCTTTAAAACCAAGTGTAACTGTGATGCTGTTTCCACTGGAAAAAAAAAACTAGCTGTGACAGCAGAGCTCATGCAATGGTGTTTAGAGGAGACAAACAGTATAAAAGACATTTAATTTAAACCAAATTTAATAGTAAATTGGTGTTTTTTCTATGGATTTCTTCTGCTAATGTTCAGATCCTTCCCTCTGCCAGCAGGCAAGGAGGTTGCCTTTGCTTCTCAAACCTTCCAGGCCAAGTCCTAGTGCAGAATCTGCTTTCAAAAGTAGCTTCATATGAAGAGCTGCCTTTCAGCTTCACTGCTGCTCTCCTGTGCCCTAACATGTGCTAAGGTGGGAGTTACCAGGAGCTGGAGAGGAGCTCTCGTTCTTGTGAGGACACCTGCAGCGTCTTGTTCACGTGGTCGTAGCTTAGCAAAACGTGTTGGACTGGCAGTCCAAGCTTAGCAGCTGCATTGAAAGGCAGGACATAATCTTACCATATATCACGTTTAAGATGCTTTTGCCTTATCTCCTAGCGGCATCCACAGGGGACGTGAATATGGTACAGCTAAGGCATTAGCACCTACTGTTGTGCTACTTGCACGTTAGCACATGTGACAAAAGCTCTCCTAAATATTCTCTGCTTCTCTCGGCTGAAATGGGAGCTATAATGATGTATAACAGCTGTTAGCTTGGCTTCCAGACTATATTGAGATATATTGGCTTTTCTATGCAATTTTATAGAGAATATATGGAGTACTGTCTTTTTTATGAAGGATAAAAACTAGTCTCACTTTTCTGAAAGTCTTGGCAGAAACGTTTGCATCATATTTTACAGGTAGTTCTTGAAAAAGCAATTTTATTCTCCCTTAATAGCGAAAGTATCAATTAATTGTTTTCCCATTTGTCATAGCTAAAGCATGTGGAACTAGTCTTAGCCTAAAACATGAGGATGCTGAAAGCAAAGAGAAATAAATTTAACAGGTTGTGTTTTTTGTTTTTATTGAGGTGTATGTATATTCAGAAGATGTCAAGAGGGAAGGTGGGTCGTTTGACAGGATCATGTGGAGTCAATAGTGCTTTGCATTTGCAAATTCTGAGCTTGATCACGTGTGGGAAAATTGATTTTTCACTTAAAAATGGTGCATATGACACAGTTTTGTAGTGAGCAGGGCAGAAAAGTCAATCTCCTTGGGAAGAACAGCAGTAGTTTTACCAGTGTAGATGACTTTTTATTTATCTTACAAAGTTTTCTTTAAAGTTTTTATGACTAGATATGCAGTACTGTGCTAAACAGTACCAGGGATGTGTTTGAGTATTTGAAATCAGTAATCTACATAGCTAACCACTTAATGCTCTTTCCTGTGCTTGCCCTGCCTTTTTGTCAAAGCTTTTATTATTCTTTTTCTTCTCTAGACTGAACAGCATTACTGCTTTTCATGCATGCCATGGGTAAAAGCAAAGATTATTCCCTTCCAATTTCAGTTCCAATTTCTTCAGTCTTTCCTCAGGTTTCTGAGTCCTCTGGTTATTTGCACTGCTCTTTTTGGTATCCCCTCCTGTCAGCTGAGATGTGTCTTGATGATAGCGCCCGCAACTGGACCCGGTGTTTCACCTCCGGCCGTGTTAGTGCTGAAGGGAGATGATGGATTTCTGTTCACTGTTTGGAGGCTCTGTACTCCTGTTTGGACTCGCGATTCCTGTAGCTTTTGGCACCTTTGAGTTTTCTGTTGCCTGGAGATTTGAGAGGGAAGATCTAAGAGAGTTATTTTTTAACGGGGATAGTCTTTTCTAGGTCATTGGTGGAAAAAATAGGGCAATTTCAGGACACATTGCCTGCAACCTACACATGACACATCCTTCTATTTTCAAAATCAATATTTGACTATCAAGGAAAGCAATTGAAGCTCTACTCTGTTTGATTTTCAGTGGATGAGGAAAAAGCATGCATAATGAGATGCACATCAGCGAAAACTACGTGTCTTGTGTCATTTAATTTCCTTTAATTTAAACAAAATGTTCTGCCTGGGTTTGGAAGATTTGATGGGAATGACAAATACTCGTTTTGAAAATTCAGGTATTACTTGAGTACATGTCCCAGGCTTGCCATCTGTCCTTAGTAGAAGGACAATTTCATTTGTGAGCTCTTCATTCCCATTAACTTTCTGAGGCTCAGCTTTGGGCTCTCTAAGGAGTGTAGTAAAAACTAGGAGAAAATAAGGAGGTAACTTGACTTTTCCAACCTATGGTATCAGGGAGATCATTAAGTTGTCTGGAAATGTTAAACTACGCAGAGGAACTTCAATAAGATAACGGTACAGTTCTAACCAACTTAAGTCGATATCTCTTAGTTAATCCCATTTCTTTCTTCCTACCTTTACTCTATGCCAGTTTTATTCCGGAATCACTCATGGTGGAAGAAACCTTTCATGAATTTCACATATTGGATGCAAGCAAATACTGGTCAGAGAAAAATAATCTCCCAGCAGGTTTCAGCATGACAGGGAAACTGCTGATCTCCCGCGTTCCCTGTTTGAGTTGTCCAAGCCTCGGTGGCTGCTGTTGGTGGGTGCTGAGCGGAGGTGCGTGCTGAGCATTCCATATGCCTGGAATGCCGCCACCTCGAGGCTGGATGCGCCGCTGGAGTGCGCGGCAGCTCTTCCCTGCTCAGGAGTGCTGGATAGCCAGGAACATCAGGTTTCATTCCTGTCCTTACGTGGTACGGAAGCACTTGAGGACAACAAACAGTCGCATATTCACAGCCTCATGAATATTGAAATCCCTGGATTTCTCTGCAAAGACAGCAACTGAGTATTTTCAGTTCTGTAAGCGGAGTTGTGAGTACGCTCAGCAGGAACTTTATCTGTTTGCCTACTTTAATATACAGCAGCAGAAAAAGCGCCATAAGGATCCAGCATTAAAAGATGGTCTATTCTTGCCTGCTGGTATTTCTATTTAGAGAGGATGAGGATCTCTATTTTCGAATTAGAGTTTTCCAGCTCAGAAACCTGCCACCGAGAGGGCGGCTGGGAAGCCCGGGTGACGGAGCCATCACCCCACTGAGCCCGCACAGAAGGAGCCCAGAGCAGCTCCTGAATCCCCACTTGCTGCCCGCTTTATTTTGCTACCGTGACCCAAACGCAGCCACAGCTGTTTTTTTTTTCTCCAGTGACTTGGAAAGACTGGCATATTGCGCCCAGTCAGATTAAAGCAATTGCCAAATTCCTCATTGAGTCCTCTGGGAAGATAAGCAGCTTTAAATCTGAAATCTATAAATCTTTACATATCTCATTGAGCTGCCCGAGCACAAAGGCAGGGATGTGTGAGGCCACTGCTCACCTGCAGCAGGCTGCTGGGAGCAGAATTAGAGATCTGCCCAGAGTTTGGCACGGGTGCAGATGTGTGAAGAAATCTGAAGACAACCATGAGATCTCTGGGACACCTGCACTGAAGGAAGGCATGATGAGTTGTCATGTACATAAGGACCTTGAGAAAGGTCCTTACTTGTGGCAATACAGATTAGCGTTAGAGACTCTCAAAATCTTTTCACTGTAAGGGGCTTAAATTGATGGGGTTGATACCTGGGGAAAGTGGGGACATCTTTATTACGGGGTGGTCAAACAAGGTTAGGCAAAAAAGCATTTGGAGCCATGGCCACATAGGGATCCCTGTTGGGAATGGAGATAGATATAGATATATATATATATAGAGAGAGAGAGACTGGATGGATTTGTAGCTGTATGATCGTCTCAAGTGGTCTAAGCAAAGATAGTCTTGAAAATAATATTACATTACTTAGACATGTGGCCCTAGGCAGAGCTGCTGAAAAGAAGTGTCTGGTTCTGGAGTTTGTAATTCATGAAGGATAATAAAAATGGAAAGGGTTTAGAGGAAAGCCATAAAAACATGCCATGTGCATAGGCACAGCATCTCTGTAAGTGAACAGTGAGAATTTTATTTATAACTGTTCACACAAAACTGACACGAGATCCTTTGATATTGGGAACAAAAAATACAACAAATGCAACATCTGGAAACCAAACATACTAAGGATGGTTTAATAATTGCCATATTGGCAGTATTTAAATCAAGTTTGGGTATCCTTTAAAAACAAACAAAAATTCTCCTGTATGAATTCACCAGTGTTGTACAGTTTATTACCAAAGTAGGATAGCTCTAGATTTACCCCAGAAGACCTGGCATGCAAGTGTTGACTGAGAATTCATGGCTTTTAAAAACGAGGACAGACAGACAGCATTTGATGCTAACAAAGATTTTCATGATAAACTAAACATATTTTCCATAAGCAAAGCAACTACAATTTTGGGAAGAAAGGGGTAGAAAAGAGAAAGGAAAATGTGGTCGTATAAATATACGAATATAGAGAAGTTTCCTTGTAGGGATGCAGGGGGTGGGAGAGGAAATTGTTTAGGGTTTTCTTTTCAAATCTAGCATCTATTCTAATACACACAGTAACCAAACTGGTTCTAGCAAAACAAACATTTATAAAGCAGAGGAAGCCAACAGAAGAAACAGACAGAAGAGAAGGGTTTCTTTTGGTTTTGTTCCCCGGAAATATAGAAAGATTCAAGGACAATAGAGCCATAGAATTTTATGACTGAATCTTTTTATCAATAAAATCAGTTCACCTTTATCACCTTATCCACCACATATGATTTTCTCTTTTATCAGTCCGAGGAGTGCAAGGTGTGGAAAATAATGCATAAACAGAAAAATTATACATTATAGCAATTATATAAATTATATAATATATAAATATCAGTTTAAGTGCTAGCCCTTTTCATAATATAGTAGAACTCCTTGGTATTTTTAATATTGTATTTTTTTTTTCTTTTCAAGTAGCCTATAGTTTAAGAACACAGGATAGCTTTACCATGTTCTTTCTAAGCCTGTATTTTTATGTGGGCTGTTTCTGTAGTTGCCTCTGAGGAAGTATTTTATATATTTATTGTTTATTTGGGAGAGAGGGGAGTGTATTTGGTATTTCTGCTGAAAACTTTATAACATCAAACTGCAACTCTCCAAAGCCCAGCCAATGGCTTGTCCTTCCATGCTTGTGTTGAGGGACAAATCATCTTGCTAGAATATTTGCATGGTATCAGTAGATTTACCAACTTGCTAAGTTTGTTTTTAATGCAGCAGTTTATTTTAAGTCTTATAAAAATGCAAGTTTTGGACCATGCTTAAAAATGGAAAAAATTATTTATGAATACATAATTTATCGAAGTGACTTGAGAAAGTTTGCTGTTGTCTTTAGAATGTATGTGTTATTTAATCCATTAAGGGAAATGACTTTGATACACTGACCTAACGGCATGGCAGAGTTGAGGATATGTGTATGTAAGCTGGCTGTTTAGCAAGATACAGTGGCCAAATGTCTTTTGGTCCACTTAGAGCAATATTCCTGCGTAAGTTTAGTAGCTCTGCAGTGTAATAAAGCCCTAACATCTAGGCTTTCTCTCACTGATGGCACCTGGGAGCTTTAAGAACTAATCCATAAGTACCTGGAGATGCGCAGCACGCTCTGTATGTTGTTGTAGAAAGGTACTCACCATAAAATGAAATGCTTATTATAAACACCAAAGCAGTTGGGGAAGCTAGTACGTCAAGCTTGGAGGGCATATGCTTACCTGTGCCATGTGGAAAATACACACACATCTCCTACCAAGGCGGTATAGTGATCTTGGATAAGCAAATATCGTGTCTTTTCTTTGTAAGCTGTTCATAATCAGTTGACAGAGCTGCTACAGTTTTGTATGTATTTATCATACCTCAGTTTACTTGGTTGTATGGCTGAGTTTTAGGCCCAACCCAGGCGCACAATATGAGTGATCATGAAATCCTCAGGAAGGTCTTGCGATTTAAACTGCTATGACTGGCTGTATAGCGGGCTTGACCAGGCAGCTCTGTGTGACGTGGGCTCAGTGACCCCAACCACTGAGCCCCCGGGGTCCAGAACTGGTAAAAGAGGCTACGCAGCCTGTTCAAACTCGTGTTTGTACCTCTCAGCACTGGAGCAGGACTGCTGATGTTCAGCTATACCTGGAAACTGTGGCTAGGCAGGGAGTTATACGAAGATATATATATATATGTGTGTGTGTGTGTGTGTGTGTGTATATATTATATAATCTCTAATAGCTAGTTTCCTTAAAGCACAATGCTCTGCTTCAGAAGCACTTTTTTTTCCTTGGTTAAACAGCACTACTCAGAGTGCACGTGTGTGCAAGGTGCCCCCTTGCGCACCTGTAATGGGCAAAGAGCGAGGACCGATGAGCTTAGAGTGGTCAGGAGAATCACGACCTGTAGATACTCCCTTTTTTTTTCCCCTTGTCTTGCTGATTAAAGGCAAATGGACAGTGTAGCAACAACAGTCAGACACAGGCTGACATTGCTTTTTATGGTTGGTGTGGGCTCTTGCCAGTGCTTCGCTTTGCTCACGCGCTACCAGGAGGTGATAAATCCATCCATTCCAACAGCCCTTGCATCGCTTTACGATCCTTTATGATCTTTTGGGCTATAAAGGACTCGCACATATTAGGGGCTGAATCTTGATGTTTTCTAGGAGCAAGGAGGCCCTTCTTTCCCAGCCCAATGCGTTTTGGGAAGGGGATTTTCAGTCCTAGTATCTGTGCAGCTCCCAACCCTTTTCTTAAAAGAATTCATCCAAGAAAAAGGGGATTAGAAGCTCTAAATTTCAGGGAGGATAAAATATTTTAAAACACTGCCAAAGGAAATCTTCCTAGATCAGTATATTTCTTTCCCAGCCAGAGGTGTAGTTCATTTCTCTTCTGATATATGAGGTTTTACAAGATCACTCTTGATTTTCATCCAACAATACTGAAGTTGTGAATGATAAATCCAGCTTCTTGCAGTACTGAAGGACCTTGTCTGTTAAATTACTCTGCAGAGTCCTTGCCTGTATTTGAACCTCTCCTCATGATCTAAATGAGCAGAAAGAGCTAAAAGCAAGTGTGCTGCAGAGACAGTAATGGCAATTTCTTTGTTTTCCATTTGAGCACAAATCAGAGGAAATGCACCTTTATGTTCTGTGAAAATAGAGAAGACTGCCAAGCAGTTCCCCCTTAATGTTGCACTTCGGGTCAGGCTTTCTTGGTGGGTTTTTGCAAAATTGCAAAAATAGGAGTGCAGGCCTTCAGTTTACTGCAGCAGCAAGAAAAATCCTTTCTCTTTTAGGAATATGGAATTGTTACGAGAGGCTCAGGAAACCAAGGAGGAATAGCTGTCTAAACGGTAGAACTAGCAGAGACAGAGCTGATAGCAGCCGTTGAGCCTGCACTCTCATCCTCACACAGCCGCAACTTGCAAGCTATAAAGGTAATAAAGATGATAAAAAGAGAAAGAAATAGGAAAAGAAAAGAAAAGAAAAAATGGATTGAAAAATAGCCTGTGTATCACGCAGCAATGCTGGAGCTAAGAGTGCTTCCCTTTGGTGGTCAGCTTAGTGAGTGCAGCTTTGGAGCCTTTCCCTGGGTCAGGCTGCTCTAAAATTGCCTGGGCTGCTTTGCATCCTTTCATTGCTTGGAGAAATGCTTATGTTATTTACCTTAGGGGAAAGTGAGCTGCATTAAGCTGACATTAGGCTGGTAATTGGTACCAGCAAAAAGAAGAAAATTCCAAGTGCTGCCCATCCAGCTTTCCTTCAGCAGCTCTGCCTAGGGATCAGTGCCTGTGTGAGAAGGGATTTGCTTGTCTCTGGTGGCACTTACGAGGGGAGGAGAAGAAGCTTCCAGGGCCACCTTAGCATGAAAGATTGTTATGATTTTCAGTGAGAGGAATAGGGGGAGACCATTACAGGTTTGGGATCGACTTATACCACCCGCTTTCTACTTTGATGCCACCATTTGGTACAAAATCAGCCTTGGAAGGTGGAGAATTCTTGGAAACGAGTCCAACAAAAAGATACATAGAGAAGTAAAGCCAGCAGTGTTCTGAATCTGGTACTGGTGCAGTGTGTGTGTTAATGGTACTAATATTGGTGTATTTTAATTGTAACTGCAAGCCTAATTTCTTCTTGTTCTCCCCTGACACTTTCCCTTTATCCCTGCTCCCACTCACCACCCATTGGTGTCGCTTGCAGAAGTGTGACAAGAGTTTCCACTAGTTATGGCTCTGGGAGCATTTTGGTGCTTTCTGCGTTCAGTTACAACGTGATGCTGTTTGTTGTACTGCTAACATAGCAAAATTTTTGATTTGTCAGTGAGATTAGAGATCAGTCAACTTAAAACACTATGCACTTACTCAGTGGTACTTGAAAACTTAATGGCAAAACTGCATGAAGACAAGGCACCTTCTTAATCAGTTTTGCTATCTTTGGTTGTAAAGCAGGCTGTGCCAAAGGTTGAACTAGAAAATATAAAGGAAAAAGCAACTTGAAGGATTAAAGAAAGAGAAGAAAACAAGGTGAAACCTGCACAGACGTAAAAAGGGAAAAGAAAAAATACAGATCCCGTTGCATACTGAATTCATTTTGGATTTAATTAGGTCTCTCAGGAAGATTTTCAGTGAGTCTGGAAATGTGTCATTAGAAGGTTTATAAAAGCATTCATATCCAAGTAATTATGCACAGGGCATCCTTAATTAAAAGGTCGTCGACTGCCACTCACACTGACGGTGGGATGCCTGCTGCAGCCAGACATTTCTATTACAACCACACATAGACAAACATCTTGTAACGTGTCAAGTTCAGCCTTCAGCAGTATCGCATTGGAAGGTCCACCCTATCTAAATCTTAATGTCAACGTTCCTCTTTTTATAGGTCGTGTTAACAACGCGATGATATGGGTCATCAGATTTTGAAATTAAAAAAAAAAAAATGTTTCCATAGTGTAAAACTTGCAACGCACAGAACTTCTACAAAGAGCCATAGAACTGAAAACGTTTTTGTTCTCTTGCACAGCCACATAACCTGAGCCTCGTGTATGCTAATACATTAAATTGAGGAGTAAATAAATAGTCTTTCTAGTTTAAATATGTATGTATTTAGGTTATTAAAATCCCTCTGGAGAAGGATGCTTTTGGGTGAAAGCCAAGTCTGTGATACTGTTCCCTAAATCAACCAGCCAGACAGGCTGGGTAAACCCCTCTTTTCAGGCAGCAGCTGCCTGTGCAATGGGGCTCGCATCTTTTTGGGGCAGAGCAGACGGTTTAAACCCTGTGGTGCCTCTGAGCTCTCTCTTCACAAGTTTGACACTCGTAGTCGCCCCTGCACTGGATGTTGCTGATCACGGGATGCAGGGAGAGGAGCCGAGCGACTCTGCAAGGAATGCCTGGATTGGCATTTGCACTGACAGCTCCTGGGGGAATCCTAACTAAATACTAGACCGAGGCAGGAAGCCTAACACAACACAGAACAAGATTAAAACCCTATAAAGGTTAAATAAATACGAGTAGAAAAGTATCAGTCTGCTGAGGTATCGTTCCAGTTAAGACGAATCATGTAGGAGCTGCCTGCTCTTTGAGGCTTCTAGCTAATGAGTGAAGTTAGGTGAAGTTAGGAATAAAGTTGCTTCCGTGGCAATGTTTTCCCCCATACTTAGGTTCTTGCATTTTGTCCTGAGTTGTCTCTACTGGCTGGGCAGAGGTTAGGCTATCAGAGTAGATGGTGGTCTGAGCCAATCGGAGCTGAAGGGGAGAACTTGCACGTTTTTTAAATGTTTATTGGCTTAAATTATTTTGTTAAAAATGATTTGCTATAAACAGTAGGAAGCTGCTTTCTTCACTGTTGTGTTTTCCAAGTAAAATAATAATTTGTAAATGTACTTTGCTTACGCATAAAAAAAAGTTTTTAAAGAAATTAAATATGCAGTGTTTTGCTTCTGCTTGGATAAAAATGTACTTTATCTGATGCAAAACTTTAGCTTATTTTTTCTTTTTGCAAACTGCATAATCAGTACGCACCTACTGCAGTAAGTCTAGGTAACGTTTGTAGTATTAAATTTGCGAGGTAGGGATTCAAATCTGGCTTGGGAGTAATTTTAGGGGCTTTCTGGTACAATGATTGTAGATTGTAAGATTGATTTTAGAATGTTTGGGCTATTTTAATTGCTACTTTTTTATATTTAGTTCAGTTTCCTCATGCAGGCAACTAACCGTAGGAAAAGCTGTGTAAGTTAAAATAATGCAGGGCCAGTTTCTCAACAGACTGCATATTTTTTAGGCACAGTTTTTGGGCTCCAAGCATTTGGTTCTGGTTCTTGCAGCCCTGTGCACACAGGAGCACACGGGACCCTTTTTGGGGCTGCACGTCTGCATTGAACCTTTAGGCCCATTCCAGCTGCATCCTGGATCATTGGGGCATGAGGACAGCAGGACACATCTCTATCTACATAGGCTGTGTGAGTTGAAAGTTAAATTAGAATGGGGGTAAAAAATGCTTATCCTTGTGCCAGACAGGAGTGTGTTTTAAGCACACGTGTGGCTCTCACCTGGAAACATGACATCTCCTTCAGGCCTCCCCCCGCCTTATTTTTAAGTCAGTCAGTTTATGAAACTTATTCAGATTCATGGTGCCTTCCTCCAACCTCACGCCCTGAACAAAAACACTTCAGGAATTTTTTTTTTTCTTTCCGTATTGCTACAAGTTCATTTAACAGACTGTGACATCTTTTCTTCTTGCGCTCCTGTACAGGCTGCTGCTTTTTCCTTTAACGAGGTGCACAACAAAGCCTGAACGAGATGAAAATGGACAGGGCCTAGCCCAGTTGTGGCAAAGCGAGCGGCTCAGAAGCGGAACTTGCCCGAGCTTAGCTTTGATGTATCAGTTTTCCCGGGATTTGCGCTGTCAGCTGGCAGTGCTCACAGATCACGGCGCCAGAGGCGGTAGTTAAAGCAGGCAGCTCGGGAGAAAGTGAGACGGTGTATGAAGCTCTCCGTGAATACACCTGACAGCCCTCCTCTAAATCAGAGGAACTTGCAAGGTCTTTTGTCCTGCGCTACAGAAATTTGTCAGGTAGAGCCTCAAAGAGCCACAGAGTGGTTGTGAAGCAAAAATACCTGGTATTTGGACAACTTGAGGAAACAATTAGTGTTTCTGTATTAGTTTGTGTCATCACCCAACTCATCATCTACGTGTTCTTCACCCCAGAATTGGTAAAACAGAAATATTTACTTGAGCTTCCTGTAACAAAGCGACTTTTCATTGACAAAATCAAGATAACTAGCTGAAATTGAATATCCGCTTATTACTAAGTTAAAGAAGTGCTGTGTTATAGCTTAAAAGAAGAACTTATTCTTCTTGTAGATGCAAAAAAAAGACCATTATCATAGACTTGTTTTCATTATTCTTTCAGGCTCTATGGATATGAGTTTTTGGGGCTACAGGGAGGGGCTAAAATGGAAAAAAAAAATCAAAGTGAAAGTTATCAAATTTCAGGTATTTATCATGTTTTTATAAGTCATATTGATCCATTAGTGATCTTCAGTTTTGTTTAGAGGTTCCACACCGCAGTCACAACCCACTGCAGACGACTTTGCGTTGGTTTATTTGCACACAATCTACAGCTCGTGTCACGGTGTCGGTGCTGTAGTTTTTGGAGGAACTTCCAAAAGCAGTTGCTTCTGTAGGACATCAGTAGGAGCTGAAAGCCAGCTGCAAGTCCTCAAGGAGGATGAGGTGGGGAGCATGAGAATCAGCAAGGCTGTTTGAGCCCAGGGTGCCCAGGAAACGGGCTTGCTTTAGCTCCATAAAGTAATACCTAATTGTCTGTCCTTTCATTGTGCTTTTTGTTCTAATGACCAGCCTTGGGGCAAGGGCACAAAATACTTGCTTGTCTTGAGGGTGCTCCATTATGCATACAGGGAATGAGCCCATGTGAAGCAAGATGAGGCGCTGCGTGAGCCTGAGCTGAGCCGGTGCTCAGGGCTGTTCTCAGGCTGCTGCCACTCAGTGGGATCTGGTGTTTCTCTTGCCTTGCAAAGCTGTGAGGAACCACAACTTGAGTTGAGCTCACTTGAGTTGTAAGCACCAACTTGACAGTTACAGAAAGCTGAGAGGGCAGCTAAACAACAAGCAGGAAAGCGGGAAGAAAGACAGGCTTCCCGAAAGGTCATCCGAGCTAAACTGTTAACTTGGTTGCAGTTCGAAGTATGGGAAATCCCGCAATAAACACATTTAAACCATATAATATTGGTGTGAAACATGGACTTTCATGTCCATGGAAGTGGGAAAAAGTGCTTGCTATAATTGTTGGAGTTGACTGCATTTGCACTGTTATTTGTTATGTGACAATGTATTCTAATCCGTGCCCTATAAGAAAATCCAGAAAAAATGGCATTGTAGTCTAAAGCAAGACTGCAAGAGTGACCTCTTACCTGTAGTCACATAGCTGATGGTTTCGCCTACCAACTCCTGCTGGCCTTGAAAAGCAGAGACGACTATGAGCAGGTGAACTGGTTTGCATGCCACTTCAGCAAAATAAATTATCAAAAATCTTGACAGCCTGATGAAATAGTAACTGCAGTTACTTAGGCTGGGATTTAGAGAGCACGGTACTAAATACCGTGTTTTTCCAAGTATGAACAAAGATGAAAACACAAGATGCAGTTTTGCTGGGAGGGACCCAACACTTTCATTTGCTTGAGGGTGGAGGGGAGAAGGTTGTGTGACTTTTTTTTTTTTTTTTGGTTGTTGTGTTTTTTTTCTTTTTTTTATTATGTTTGCTTAAGCTTCTTAAAGGTGCTAAATGGCAGAATTTTCTCACCCAAGGGGAAAGCCCTGGAAGAAAGCTGGGAACACAGAGATACTGTCTCCATCTCCGTAACTTGCCTGGGGAGCGCTGCTTCTGCCCTGGCATTAAATGCGTGTAATGTAGATGTTTCATAAAGCTCTGTTAGGGACCACTGCTGCTGAGCGGAATTCAAACAGACCAGCACACTGCCTGTTGCCTCTGGTAGGAAACTTTGATTCGAGGGATTTGTGTAACATCCATGCCTTATCTTGAGCTGTAACCTTGGCTACAAGTACTTTTTTACATGCCTTTGGCAAGAACTACTCTGATCTGTCTCCTGGAGATAGATCCCTTTCTTCCAAGTAATGGGGAAGGCTGAGATCACTCTTTTCAAGTATGGTAAATGTGGGAGTGAAGAAAGAGGTGACTTCATGTTTTCCTATATAGTTTAGTGATCAAAGAACATCATGCGAGACGCGTGGGATCCAGGTTCAGTTCCCTCTTTTGTTAACACAGCTGCACGTTTCTATATATAAGTTTTGGGGCACAAAAGAACTATATGAGAAACCGAGGAACATCTTTTTTAAACTAGATATTTACCAAAGGAGGGGAAAATTAGTGAGTTATCAATATATGTAGCATAACGATTAGGGTGCTCCCCTCAAAAGGGAAAGTATTTATTCCAGAAACCATTTAGTATTTTATCCAAAGGATACTTTATATAAAATAGGCAGCAAGGTGGGAAATAGCTGTCCCATTTCAGGCAAACCAGATATTTCAGCCCATCTGGATATATGTAGGCGCGTGTGCGCACACATAGGCACAGTCTATCACTTTCAAACAACATTTTGACTCACGTTGTAAAAGTCATTTTTATCTTCGTTAAGTACTCTTTAAGAATGTTTTCTGTGCTATTAAATCATTCCAATATTCAAAACCCTGTAATAAAAGCCATGCGTTAAAACACTTTCTATTTTTCCAACGGCTACTCTTACAACATCAAAATGAGTAGAAGCCAATATTTTCCCCTTTGAAAGCCCTCTTGGCATGGGTGTTGGGAATTTATTGAGCACTGTGTGAATAAGAGTTACAGCCAAGCATGGTTTACAGCTTGGAAGGCTAGCTGAATTAGACATACCCGCCTGAAGCTTTGGACGGGACATTAATTTATAGGCAAAATAAAGTTGTCTATGTTTCCCACAGTTTATATTTGTATATTTAGTTATTGGAAAGAGATTCCATGTTATGCAAAGTGCCAACCTAGAGCTCATAGTCTAGTGTTGATGATGCTGATGATGTTCCTGCTGGACAAGAAGCTGGGAGCACTAAACAGTCATTTCCGCCTCCCAGTGGGCAGCTGGACTTTCTATGGCATCATTTTTGTTTAAAAAAATAAATAAATTGTTTCTGAAACTTCATTCTGATTCTTAGTAACCAAATATCACAACTTAATCGCAACAACAAATATTCACAACTTAAATATCAACTAAACACTGGCAGGTGAATTTTTTTGATTAGTTATGAATGAAACCAACTTGTTATTCCAGCTTGAATCCAGAGAAAGTTATTTGACTAAAAACTTGAAGTTCATGGAGTTGTTTTGTATTTATTCTGGAGTTCAGTATATAAAGTCTGTCCTCTTTTATGTGTCTTTTAATTATGATTTTCAGTCTTAATATTTGAACATATGTAAATTTATATTTTTTTTTTTAAATCAAAACAATCTCTATGCTGTCAGTTCTAAGTAGAAGGCTTCCTCTTTTTCTCTGTGCTGTAGAGTGATGTGCTGTGAAACATGTCTTCAGCTGCTTGGGAGAGCACCAAGTCTTAGACCTAAAGAGCAAGTTTGAGAGCAAAATGCAACATGAGCCTAAGTTGAGGTTAACTCCACCAGTTTCAGGTGTCTCTATTTGTGTGGCATAATGGAATCAAGATTTCATTTTTATATATACACAGACTTATTTTGGAAGTCATATTTCAACCTTTCTCAGAACGCTTTTATATATATTCAATAGTGCATAAATCAATATCATGTTATAGCAAATTCCAAACTTCTCTTCTCGGATCTTCCCTGGCTTGTACCCCAGATTATTTCTCGGTATTGTAATGTGTGTGACTCATGCTGCAAAACATCTTTGAGGACCCCTGCACCTCGTAGGAGGGGATGTGTATTGGGAAGGCATCTTGTCTCATTTTCTCCTTTCCATCGCCTCTCAAAGAACTAAACTAAAGCTGTTGTGGTGAGTTTTGTTTCAGCCTTGATGTATTTTCCGCGTTGCTTAATTGCATTTAATAACCCCGAACTGTATGCGGTGTCAAAAAGGCTGAACATCATGTGCTCAGCCAGAGCCCAGAACACATTTAACAAGGGCTTAGGCTGAACTCCTGTCAATCCAAATGTTTAGGAGCGACGCATATTAGATGGCTGTTAGGAGAATCATCAAAATCAATGTGTTTTTTGTTTCTCGGGATGTGATTGCACTGCAGCTCCATTCATTCCTTGCCTAATTATCCCTAATCTGCAGCTCCACATGCTCAACAAGTGGAGCAATTGAGATAATGAAGTTGTGCTAGGCATTACCGTAAGCCTTCCTTGCCAATAGTGCAAGGTTTGGGGATAATAGAAGAATTTTGTTGCTTAGTAACAAAAATATTGCAAATATATTGTGTTCAAAAAAAAAATCCATTTTTTAGTCAGGATACTTGTTCTGCATAGACTATGATTAATGCTACTGCACAACTTTGACAACATACTATGTTTAGGTTTTGAATGTGTGTAAATCAATAGGTTTTGAATGTGTGTAAATCAATAAATGCAAAAGGCCAACTGTTTAACTACTTGCTTTTAACTGATGTTAATATATTCATTAAGATTGTAGAGTAAGTGGCAAATATTAACTAGTTTCCCCAGAGGGCAAAATCATTCTTCACCTACATCCACATGTGACATATATATGTGTATGCATGTGTATGTGTATGCGTACTTGGAGATAGACCACTGAGGCTCCAGTTGCTAATCCTGAATTAATGTATTGCTTGAAATGACTGAAAAAGTGCTATTTGTGAGTTTTTCCATTATAAATGACTAGCCTGCAGGTCACTTAACAGTCTTTACGACTCTTTTGACTTTGACTATTATATGTTTTTGTTACTCATCCCAAAGTAGATTAGATTAAGGTGTTTTCAAATTGCTTCCCTTTCAGTAATAATAGCTTTTTCCGATTACTGGTGTATGTGAGCAGAGTAGAATTACTGCTGTCAGTAGCTGAGCTGTGACAATATAAACCACGAATATCCTAGAAATCTGTACTTCTAATGAGTGAACAACGATATGAGACAAACATTTTTTTCTGGATGCTGTAGACAAATAAGCTTGTGTTGAAATGCATTCAGAAATCTGAATTTAACACTTCCATAATTTTCATTTTTATATTATTTTAAACAAAATATATTATTTTTCATTTTATTTCTGACAGTCTTTCTTCATAATACAAAAGATCATTAGAAAAATGAAAACTATATTAATTATGACTACAAGCAGAAGGTAGTATTGATCTTCAATTCAAGCTGACTTCCAGGAAGAGGCAAGTGTTTCAAAGGTGCTGAATTCTTTGAACTCTTCTGGAGATCCCAGGTTGCTTGTGCCTGGAGTAAAAGGTTAGAAATGTTTACTGTTTGCTAAAGGTCAACAAAAAAAAAGTTTATAAAGCAGCTATTACTATTGAGACAAAGGAAAAATGTTTATTTTTGCAGAAAAGGCATTACCAGCGTTATTCTAGGACTTCCTGCCTTCACAGAGAGGCAGTGGTTGTGACTGCATTCTCATCATATCAAAATTTTATAGAAAAGACTTTAATTGTAAAACTTGATATTCTTTGGACTGAAGTGCTAAAACTTTGTGCTTCATTGAGAGGTTCATTTGTGGAAGATTAAAGTACACAGTTTCACACATGGACAAATTTTAAGGAAAGTGAATCCCAAATGAGATGTGATTATTTGGTTTTCAAATGTATTTGCATTTCAAGTACATTTGATAGAGATCCAATTACTATAAGCTCTGAAGCAACCTTTTTAAGTGATCATTTTAAATTACACTTATTTAATAGTATTTGTCTTTTTTTCTGTTTGAAATATGATTTCAGTCACTTGCACAAGATGTGTGAATGTTCACAGGTTTACACATGGATTGTACTGCGTTGCAAGAGGCTGAATTGCTTTTATTTCAGTTGAGAGGTGGACAAACTAACCACACAGTACAAAAGAAACTAAAAATGTGCAGTTGCAAAAATCAGGAGGAACTTGAAAGTAGCTTTTAGCTCCTTAGGAGTGCTCATTATATTAGAAATTAAATCCAATCTCTGCTCTTTTGGAGCAGCATTACAAGTTCACGTGTGAATGCCACATATTTTAAATTACCAATCCTGTATAGACTTACTGGAGGAGCTTCTTGGAGTTGATTTCTCGTGATGTTCAATCAATATCCGACTCAAATGCCTGTCTCCCAATTTTCTGTTCACGGGCCTGAGCAGTAGAGTATGAATTTCTATGGTTGACCTGAGGAAAGATATTTTAAAGGCATCTCTGAAAGCTTTGTATTGGAGGTTTGTTTCACCTACCTGTTTTCTTGCTCTTGGCACTGATGGTGCAAGCTCATAGAAAACATTTTAACTTTGCCCTGAACATTTTAACATTGCCGTATCCTGTATTTTAGTGCAGATCTGTACTCGGACTCATGCAAGATCAGGTCATATCTTCTGAGTGTAGTGTTCATGAAAAATGTTTAAATGTTTAATACAAGCTTTTTTTTTTTCTCGTCAGTAACAGATTTCTTTTTTTGTCCCTAATTTTGATTAAGTCCTTACTGTGTGTGGCTTGACATTATTTGTAGTATTTTAGCACATACATGAATGTATATAATACAAAGAGAAGATAGAATATAAGGAGCATTAAAATTTACAGTGCAGAACGCAAGTAAGAATGATGTGGTAAAGTGTAAAGTTTTTACCTAGAAAGACAAAAGAAACCTTGTAGAAAAAGTGCTACGTTCAAGTGTTATTAAAGCCTCTATTTCATGCTATCACATATTTTGCATATGCCACAGATTTTATAGACAAGCTGCAAGTATTCCTACCACTTGTATTTATATTGCAGAAATATTCTTATTGACAATCTTCCTGTTATTTGAATCAGAATACACAATATTATCTTTATATTGCAAAAATATTTTTATTGCATAGCCTTTCTGTTATTTGGATCTCTCTTTGTGCAGCTGATTTCCTGTTTATAAGCAAGGCATAATAAGATGATGAAAGCAGAAAATGGAGATAATGACAACCAGAATTCTTAATCTTGTCAATATTTATAGCTGTTTTCCTTCTTCTTTGAGTTCATAAAATCTTAGGTTCAGCCTTTACAAGAAGGCAGGATCACTTGGCATGTGAGCAGCCTGGTAGGGGCCGCTGAATGTGACTCCAATGGGCATGGGAATTGGGGGTGACCAGAAACACAGGCATCCTCTAAACCCTCAGAGTCTTGGTGATCTGAACACTGGGGAGCTCCGATGCTCGAGTAGCATGGCAATTAATTAACACAGGATAAAACTGCCCAAAAGACCTTTAGCTTTTTGCAAGTCTGATAATGTCTAGTGAACCAAAAAGGCTTTTACTATTTAAATTACCATGTATTGCAATAGGTACATCAATGGGAATTTTGTCACAGATAAAACTGTTGAATGGAATAGTAATTTGTGTGGTTGGCTATTGAGCCCTCTTGGTTTGCAGTGCACTAACTTCCAATTGAAGAGTTTCTTCAGTGTTGACATTTGATTGTGATTTAACAATAGAATCAAAGCAGAAGTAAAAAGTGTAGTCCTGCACTGCAAATGGCAGAGGCTCTAAAAACCTAACTTTTGGGAAATGGGTTTCATGTGGGATAGCTTTATCCTATGTTGCTCATCATTGTCTCAAGGCACCGCTGAATAGTTTTTGGCCACCGTGACTTGGTTATGCCAATTGAGACAAACAGGAAATATTTCTGGTCCTTTCTCTCTTGTTTTTGACACTGAATAAATGGCACAAAATGCGTTTTAATGATTTCTTAGTAATTTGTAAACATTTCAGCCTCAAAACAGACTGATAATGACCATATTAATACATGGAGTTAGCTTTGAAGCTGATGATAAATTCTGAATGTCATGAGTCATGGAGTGGTAATTATCCTTTCTAATTATGAGCATCCACTAAGAACTTGTTTTAGATGTACCGATTAATGTCCTCTGTTTTGAGGAGATTTGTCAAGATCATGGCAATTACTCTTACTCTGTTTTTTGCTGGTAATAGAAATGCTTGCATTTTATGAACAGTTACTGGATTTCGTTAGGAAGCAATGTTTATAGGGCTATTTTAAGAAAACTGTGGTAACTTTTCTGGATGTACTAAAGCGTGTGGTGCTGATGCTTCCTCACTGTCTCTTCTGCCTGAAGTCGCGTGTGTACAAGCAGTATTTGTGCTGCAATTTACTCTTCTGTCAGTCTGCACTGTGTCCTCCTGAGTATTGTCACCTGCACTAGTAGAGGCGCTTGATTTTTAATTTTTTTTTTCTCCTAGCTTTTAGGCCATTTAAAGCAAGCTAAATCTTTCTGTGTGCCAGTCCTGTCAGCACTGCAAACTTCAGCCTTGTACATCCCCTTATTGGGCTCCCCTTCAGACACTTTTCATCCTTCAGAGGTCTTCAGCAGGACTGCCTGTTGCAGAACAGATGGAGGGTGAAGGAACAAGATAGTTTCAGTAACTACTGATGAGCAAAACTTTTTCTTCCAAGGGAAGATAATTGTAAAGCTTAGATAATGGGTAATGTAATAATCCAATCAGTTATCTTAATAGCAGTACTCAAAATGCTGCTTTTGCTCGTCTCATTCTCTCTTGAGTTATAGTGCTTGCATTAGTAAGTGCTTGTGCATTGCTCTTAAGTCCTTTTACAATGACAAATATTGCTTATTAGCTTTGCAAGTTTCCTTTTCCAGGTAATTCTTATAAATAAACTAGCTAAGAAAGAAAAACAGCAGAATGTGAGGCCAGAATGTTTAAAGTATTTAAATATCAAGTATTTATATCCTAGTAATGAGAGTTTTACAAGTCTCTAAATACTCACTTCTCACTGATGTGAAAGACCATTTAGTGCTTAAAAACCTTTAGCTTTCTGGCCACTACTTTGTGACCAGCTTATCAGGCATGGTGCTTGCTTGCCTTTTAAAAGAGTGTGCAGTTCATTTCTCTTAATTCACAGTTATAGCAAGGTAACATT
>VZSG01000689.1:37089-85832 GCA_013398315.1 Nothoprocta pentlandii
AAAAAAAACTTCAGATAAAACAGCAAAGAGGAGTGATCTTTAGAAGTTAAAGAAATGTTACATTTTGTTGGAAAACCTTCCTGCCTAGTGTGCAATTTGGTTGTCTGAAGTTGTTCGTGTGAGGAATTGCTGCCAAACCACACATTGCTATGTTAGCCTTGCAGGGATGAATTGATGGAAATAAAAAGAATATGAATCTTTCAGGAAGGTCTTTTTGAAAACAGTCTCTGCAGTTTCATTTCAATGGACCTTTATAGGATCTCGATTCACTTGAGGAGAGATTTTCTGTTTTTTAAGACAGTCATGTAATTGCTGCCACAGGATGTATTGTTCCACACTTCCCTTGAGCTTTGATCTGTGATGACAACGGTAGGAGTTTGCAACTTTGTATTATCCAGTGGACAGTTCAGGTTCAAGAGCAAGTGTTAATGTGGCTATTTAAGGAGAAAACACAGCAAGCAGGTACAAGTCATTTGGATGATATGAAAAAGAAGAAAATATGGAATGCAGTGATTTAGAAAACATAAAATTCAGCAAAGCCCCATTACAAGTGTTTCTGATGGTTCAAAGGCAGCCTAGTTTGAAACTATGAAAAGTAAAATGGAGAAAGAAAACAAAGGAGCCAAGAAAGAAATTGTTGTTTCTATATGGTTTTCATGAGTGATGGAAGAAAAATCAGAGTGAAATAATACCCCGGATCAGAGGACTGTATATGCCTTTCTACTTGCTATAGTCAAGGATTCCACCTGATTTATACTTAGAAATTGTAACTGAGGTTTTCAGTGATTGTAACTGTTCTAAAGGGTCACAAAGCTGATAGCAAATTATTTTCATAGTGAACATAATTCCTTTTATGTCCTGAAGAGTTCGCTGGCCGTATGTAACTGTTTCTTCTTTAATATTTTCTACCAGGCTTCTTTTGTGAAAACACTTTGGTGCACGAGTGGTGCAGTGTTTGTGGGTACGTTCATGGCAAATACACAGTTTTCACGTAGATTTGCAGACAGTCATTCCAGGGACGTGGTCTGCCGTGCACACACTTGCTCTTCTTGCTTTCTGCAGATAACTTTAGTTCAGAAAACTTTTTTGTGAACTGCATTGCCCTAAGTTTGCCTGCAATTATTCCTGCTCAGCTCCATCCAGCTGACTGAGGCAGTAATTTGTTCCCCTTTGTTTCCTAAGCACTCGCTGGACTGAGACAGGAGCTTCACAGGGAGCGAGTTTCCCATCTGCTCTCAGCTCCCATCCTGGTGTGTACCCACAGATAAAGTGTTTCAGAGGGTTATGAGCGGGCATGTATTAAATACCTGGCACTCTCCTCTGCAGTCTGTAGGCTTCCTTGGCTCATTGGAGACAGAAATCTGCCATCTTTCCTGGCAGATGTTAAAGCTCCTCTCAGCAGTGACACTTGAGCCCTTCACTTTGCCCCAAAACAGGCTCCCAGAAAAGATGAAGTGAGACAGGGACTGAATTAGGGGCTGGCAACGCTTTAGGGGCTCTGGCGAACAGCGGCTGCAGGAGAGATGGTACCAAGCTGAGGCTTAGTGAAATGAGGGCATGTCTGAGCAAAGCCAAATAGCAGGGCAGCATCAGAAATGCCACCTCCTGTTCTCCTCTGTGTGCTCGAGTGTGCAAATAATCTGGCTGTAGGAAAGCCCTTTTTAGAAGGTCTTAATTTAAATCAAAGTACCTTTTCATAAACTCACTTGATATATAGAGCCACTGCTTATGTTTGCAACCCCCCTCTGTTTTAGGGCAGGTGGGGCTTGTTACTGTTAGCAGGCACTAAGTCCCACAAAAAAAACATGGTGTGATGAAAGGGAGAGCTCTAGTGCTGCGAGGCCACAGAGGTCCTCGGGAATGAAAACAGTGTTGATATTGATGGGATAGAAGAAATGCCACCTTGCTGACTGGTGCTTTCATAGTGTTCTGCAGAGTTTTGCTAAAGTAGCCCATGATTTAGAGAGAAACACACAGTAGGGCTGTTGGAATAAGAAATTATGAAGAATTGCTAACCCATGTTCAAAAGATACTGAAATACCTCTGATCTTCTCATATTCAGTGAGATCTTTTCCAGAAGTTACTATAAATTTATTGTTACATAAACAATTTAGTTATGGGAAACCCAAGAACACAACTCACATGTTGATCCAAGAAAAAGAATTCATTAGGCCTGATCAAAACACCACAGTTTAGTACAACTAAGATTATATTTATGCTCAGGCAAATTATCTAATTTCCAGTTGTTATTAGTAATACCATTAAAACAGTTAGAAAGCAGCCTTCCTGGAGCCCTGCATTGTCATGACAAGGCAGGTGCTGGGTTCTTTGCCAGCACCTTGGTGGCCAACGTGGGGTCTTAGCCCTTCGCAGGGCAGCTTGCCTCCATTTGTTAATCCTTCTCCGCATGCGATAGGATTTCTTTTGAGGAGGAGAAGCACGTAGTTACACAAAACTAAGCAAGATGCGAGGCAAAACAATTGGGATAACATATCCAAAGCAGAGGAGCCCTGGGTAAGCAGCAGGATGGAGCGCTGGTAATGGTGGCGTTCGACCTGGGACGCGCTAGGCCATAAACCTTAGGTGTTTGAGCAGGTTGCAGGCATGGCCAGAGCTTCTTATGTGAATCCTACGGACACATCAAGGCAACGTACAATAAGCTCAAGGCAAGGCCTAACAAGTCCTAAGGCCTGATGTGTTTGAATTTTTTATAAATTCTGAGGTCTTTTGCTAGCACTTGGCAATGCCAAGCTGAATAGGCCATAAAACTACTATATAAATGAGTAACTGAATCCTTGATTCCCTTGAAAGTGCAATTTACACTCACATAAAACTCCTGCCTTAAAAGAATTTCCTAGTGAAGTTAATAAAGGGAGGACGTTACCCTTGCACTGAGGGAAATTCCCCGTTAAGGGACTCTCTTATCTTAAACTTCCTTTGGGAAGCAAAGTGAAGTGTGCCTCAGTAGAGTGCTGTTCGTTGGTCAGAACATCTGCAGCATTTCTTTGGGAAAAACGCAGTCATTTGTGTGTGTGTCCGAGTTAAAAGTGTTTTTCCTTTTCATTTCCAGTCCCAAAGCAAACCAAATTAAGAGATATATTGCTGAAATGCAGCAGAACCCAAAGGCCAACGTTTCCTTCCACAGAATAAGAGCCTGGCACAAATAGAAGTAATATTTGTTGCAGTGTATTGTAGTTATTTGTACTTCATTTTTCATTTATATACTATCTACTCTTTTTTCTTTTGGTTTTCTTGTATTCGATTTTAGCTACTCTTTTCCATTTATTCACCAGTTATTATTCCATTTCTTGTATTTGCTTTCAGCCTCTTCCAAGAAAATTTGAACACAAAAACGTACCTCTAAAAAAATTTAGAGTTCTTGTTCTCTGGCAGCTTTAAAATGAAGCTAAGCGTTCTCCTTGATCTATAGGCACTCTCTTGGTTTACTTTCCAGAGCTGCTGAACACTTACTGCTCCAACTAGAAATAAGTGAATCTAGGAGTAGCCCATCATATCGAAACATTGAGTCAAATTTCAATTTCTGGCAATTTTTTGTTTGCTTCTTGAAGCAAGTCCATGAGATCAGAGCAGTTGTGGAACTGTCGCATGTGGGTTGGTGGTGACATGGTTTTCCTGCTCTCTTGCACGTGCTTTTAGCCAAAGCATCTCCCCCTTCTGTGTGGGCTTAGGCCCTGCCCTTACAGGAAGAGAGGGACGTAGCACATTGGGGAATCAGCTATTCAAAAACACAAAAATGGGGAGGAGAATTTAAGTTTTCCACAAAAGACTTGCCAAAGTGCAAAAGACCAAGTAAATGCAAAGATACTTGGGTTTTTCCAAAAGTTGATCAGTGTTGCATGGTCTGTGCATAGTAGCACGAAGCTGGGCAGAAGGGCAAGGGCCGCACTATAAATGCACCATAGTCTGTTATTTTCTGCCAAGTCTTGAGTTTAAAGAATATCCGTGGTGAGGGAAACACATAGGCAGGTGTGCCAGTGGGCTTTTTTGGATCAGCCAAGATGTAGATATAAAATGGCTTTTAAAATGGAAGCGAGGTAATCCTTTGTTTTTATGCTCAAGTTCCTATATTTCTCTTATAACTCCCTTAAATGCAGTTTTGGACAAGGATATTTTTCGTAAGTTAATATCTTTTATACAAATGTTACTTGTCTGTAGTTTAATCAATTTAATATGCCATTTGTAGTCTTCAAAGTAATAAAGGTACAAGTATTGTGTTCAGAATGAAAGCATTTAGTCTATTTCTGAGGATCCAGGAGGTGCTGTAAAGCAGATACAACTGGTCCAGTTTTGAAATGTCTTTACACTTTCCAAGAGCAATAAGACATTTTTGTGGCAATGATTTATTTTTCACTTAAAATCTGCTAATCCATTAATCCATTACTTAGGAAGATTTTAAAAGGTTACTAGGAGGCAGCTGTGTTTGCTTAAGTGAAGGTTCTATCTGGCAAATATCTATCTGGTGTGTGGATGTGGCCTTCCATGTGGAGATGGAACAAACTCAGACTCCTAAGGGTCACCTATCTGAAGCTGAAGAACAACCACCCATGTCTTTTTCCTGGCATCCTGAGCTGGCCATTTCAGTGTAAACCTTTGTGGTGTATTAAATAAAAGCTACTGGGTTATTTTCTGTCTATCTCCTATCTTTAGAAGTTTCAGGACAGAGCAGTTCAGGGGTAGCACTTTGTGGAAGGATGCCGTACCCTTCAGAGTTTGAAGGTAGTCTGACTTTAATCCTATCGTTAACATCTGAAAGTTGCTAGGAGGAAAATTAGATCTGCTAGTTAATATTCAATATATAATTTTTTTTTAACTTTGGATTTTAGCTATTCATCTAATATTCGTTATGTCTTTCCGTTTCTTAAATTCACATGCTTAACAAGGAAACCTGCCAGACTAAAGGGGATTTGGAGAACATCAGTGACACTGCAGAACGGTTGTGACAGCTGCGATAGGAAAAGACAGGTTGATTCAATATGTAAAACAAAGAGGGAAAACAGATAACAAAGAAAAGGAAGAAGTTGATGTATCGTTTTCCAAAGCTCATTTTTCTTGTTGTAAGTAAAAAGTGAAAAGCCAATCCTCTATCCGTTGGAAAAAAAAAAAAAAAAAAAAAAAAAAAAAAAGTGGTGTTACTGTTTGATTAATAACTCAAACTGATGCTAGGAGTTGCACAATTATGCATCAGTGTTTGTCTCAGTATGTAGAGAAGTATCATCATAGCTGATTAGACTATGAACAGAGAATGGTTTCTTTTTTCCATAATTAATTCTTTCACTGTAGCACTTCCATATACCCAGTTTTGAAGGAAGGTAAACTTTTGTTTAAATGATTAAAAAAAAAAAAAAAAAAGACAAAGAAAATTATGACATAATTTCAGAAACAGTGCTCAAGCACATTGCTTTCCTTGCTGGTTGTCAGAGAATTCTCATGAACTGCAGCTTTCTGAAAATGTCTTTTCTGCAATTCAAAGCCTGCTGTTCTTTCACTGTGCTGCATGCCATAGCAATCACCCAGAAGCTTATACTGAGAATGTAGCAAACTTTTCCAAAAGAGCAAATGAGTGAAAGACACTCCATCCTGAGAACTACAGTCTGGCTTAGTAAAGACAGAGACTTGTTAGGATTGCGTCAAAACCTCAGGGGGAGGAATGCGTTTCTGTACTAGACAAAGTTAAAGGAGAAAAAACTCTAGAAATAGAACTAGGAAAAGAAGTGTGTGGTTGATGGAATGCAGCAGTCAAGAGAAGTAACTGGATACCCGGTTCAACAAAGAGAAGAAACAAGTAGAGCTTCTTGAACCTGCAATTGCCAGAGTTCCAGCCCTTGAGATGTTTCTTCTAGTGGTGGGAGTTATATTGTAGGAAATAAGGGTATTTAAAAGTTTGTGGCTACATACGTGCCTTGTGGTATTTGAACAACTAGAAACTTAAGATCTCTCTCAATCTTGAGTTGGGGAACTCTCACTTGAGTGTCCTCATGCTACATCCTGTTACTAGATGTAGAACTTAATAAAATTCATTATTTCTTAGTAAAGACTTGGTACTCAGGTCCAATCCATATGAGACTTTTCTACTTTGCAAGAACCAACCTATGTGCATGATGCACCATTACTCCAGTGTATTTTTCCCAGGATACTTCTCAACGTGCTCAAGCTGCACCAAGATGTTTCCTTGAAGTTGGCCTTAGGGGTGTCCTTGCAAGGAGAACTTCTTTTTGTGACTACTTGTCATGACCAGTAGAATTACTTCGGGATGTAGGAAACTGTAGCAGAATTAGATCCAGTTTTAAAAGAAAATTACTGGTTGCTTTCTAAGTTCTGGTGTTCCTTTACTTTGCAAATGTAAGGGCACTGCAATGGTATTTCCCCAGTTCTGCACTATAATCTGTCCTTGGCATTTGAGAGGTTAAAAAGAGCAGGGCCAGAGTAAACAATTTTCTGAAGACAGCACCTACAGTAGAAGCCAGTGATATATTTTGGAGGAAGAACTAAAAATACGTCAAAGATAGTTTCAGGCAAAACAGAGAAAATGTCAGTGTAATGACAGGTCTCAAAATCTGCAAGTCTGTTTGCAGTTTTATAAATATGTTTTTAAAAAAAAAAGTCTTGTTTTTGATAGGCTATTGTCAAGTATTGTTTACAATTTTTTGCAATTAATGTTGCCAGGGCGTAGCAGTGTTACCATGAAAACAAGAGTAACTTATTGATCTTGAGGAAAAACTAGGCTTTCTTGGATTCACTTCAAAAATAATATTCTTCTAATTGGCCCTGCAACCTGGAGCAATCTTAGCAATGTGCTTTCCTTGGGGACAAGTTACTGTATAAATACCTATGTAGTAAACAGACCTGTTAAAAATAATCGAAGTTTAATGCAGCAATGTCATCCCCTTGACAGATTTGTATCATATAATTGTGCTCCGAGAATGCTCTGCAAGGCAGCTGTATGTTTCTTTGCTATGATACACTTATCATCATTTCCCTGATAACTTGAACTGCTTCCCCCTGTTTTATTCTGAGCTGTAGCCAAAGTTACACGTGTTGCATGCAGTGCTGTAAGGAGGTCCTAAAGCAAGTGCAGCCATCCATGGGAAAATCCTCTGTCTATTAAAATAAATAAATAAATAAAATAAAAGCTTATGCAACCTCTTCTGCCATCCTCCTCCCAGGCAGCATCGAGGAGCGTCTTTGAGCAAAAAGAAAGCCATGTATTAGCTCAACAAACTTAATGTTATTTTAAGCCCTTCACAGCTTATGTGAAATCTGATTCAGTTCTAGGCAAAGCTGTGGCAAAACTCTGTGGGAACAAATTATTACAGGTTCAGTTGAACTTTGCTCCGTGAGCAGTGCTGCTGCCACCAGTGGAGGTCCTCTAGGGAGTGCAGCGTTTGGCCACGTGCCGTTCAGTGTGCAGAACTTGAACAGCCTCTAGCAAGCGGGGCTTGTAAGATTGCTTTTCACCCTGAACTATGGGTGAAAACCCACACAGTTCAAGGAAAGGGAAGCAGAGAGTCAGCAGACAGGAGGTGTCATTTCCTGGCTGGATTCTAAAATCTCTCTTCCGTATAATTAATTGAGGTCAGGTTCTTGCTAGAATTTTATTTTCAGCAATTATTATATTTACATTTCAGCACAAAAATAATTTTCTCATTTTTCACATCTCATTTTAGAATGTTTTGCTATGTATTTTTAACCAACTTCTTCATCAGGCTTAAGGTGACTGGATTTTGTAATACGTCATTGGCGTAGAGAACAATATTATTCCTCTATGTATTATAGCTCCAAACCAATTTGGATACAGCCAGAGAAACAGAGCTATAAAAATAGTTTCTTTCCTCACTCTTTTTTTTTCCCCAAAAAATTTCTACGTGGGAAAATACAATATTGGGGAAACGTACAAAAATAGGTACATGCGCATCTTCAAAGAAGAAGGTCATGGTCTTTCCTCAGGCAGTTTGAAAACCCTTTTCTGAATATAGACACTAAAGGGATGTGAACAGCCATAGTATGTGAAAGACAATTGTTTTAAAATTAGATAAAAAAAGCCTCTTCTAAATATTACAGTTAAAAACAGGTCTTTCTTTTGAGAGATATATTAATTGTCACTTATGGCTGCAAAAGACAAAATGCTGCCAATCAGGCCAAAAAGCACAGATGGATACTAGTTTTAAATACTTGTTTGGGGATCTTTTTTTTTCTTTTGTATTAAGCAGATAACATTTGTTGACAAGATGCAAATACTTGAGTAATTTTAGGGTATGAAGTATATTGGGCATTGGCTAATTGCTAGAAGTGTTTAACTGGATATTTAAAGTAGAATTTTGGTAATTTTAATATTTTGGAGGCTTTGGGGCCATGTGTAACTATTTGAGCATTTTGCCTGTGGGTAGGAGGCAGCTGCTTTGCCTGGTTCTGACGAGGGTGGTGGATACTGGTGTGAGCTCCTGGCCAGTTGGACAGCTTCCTAGGAAAGAGTAAAACCCCCTTTCTCAGAGCAGGGCTAATGGCAAAGGCGGCCGATGACGGAGTCTGTTCTCAGCCATGGAAGAGGCGTTGGTTGCAATCCTAGCACAGCACCGAGTAACTGAACGTTGTATTGGCAAAGAGGTCCTAGCAACTTCTGTGCTCTCTGCAGACCCGTTTTAGTAACAGTCACAAACAGATGAGCTGATGAAAGAGGAACAGAGAAATACCTGAATCTCTCTGCTGATTTGACTGAAACATTTGAAACTCTTCCTTGTCTGAGAACATCTTGGCAAGTCCAGCCAGTGTCACAGAGTCTGCAGTCTCAGCCTCTGCTTCCATGACTATTTGAAAGCCCATACGCTACAAAACAGGTCTGTGCAGGGAAGTTTATCGTAAGCCTATCTTGAATAAAACCAGGCTAGGCTATGGATTCATCTGCTCTCAGCGATGCTGACTTTTAGATGCTGTGGTGAAGGAATGTGCTTCTGCTGTGGGCTTCAGACAGAGGATCTTTAACAGACTGTGCTTGAAATTCAACAGCAAAATGAAGGTGCTGTCTGGAGCTTTACGTTCACGTTCATTTATGTGCAGCTGATGAAAGGAACTTTTGCATATTCAGGTTCTTCTCAACAGCATTTCAGTAATCATCCAAGGACTTTGGCTCATTATTAATATCAAAAAAAGAGGCTGTGTTTTAGCTTGCCCTGAGCCATCTAGCCAAACATCGTGCTAACAGGAGATGTTTCCAAGTGGTTAGCACTAGTGTCTGTTTAAATAGCACAACTTCCAGAGCAGCAATAACTACACAGCATTTCCCAAGTGACCTTATTCTTAGGTCATCTGAAAAACTGTGTTTGGAAAGAATGGATTATTCAGTGCTGATCTGAGGTTGCCAAGTGTCAAGCAGTTGTAATTCAGCAGTCATTTGTCAGTCTAAGTCAGACTTACTGCATCCAACAATTTTCATGATATCTGACTGCTTCTGGCACTTGCCTCATATCTGGCATGACTATGGATCAGATGCTGAAGTCAATCTGGCAGAAACCTCTCCATTCTCCCTCAAGGGTTATTCAGGCAGGACCAATTAGGAATAAAAACTTTGGATATGGATATCTGAAGAAATGATGCTAACACAGTCTTCTAGGTGAAAAGTTAAGCTTTGTAAGATAACTAGAAGTGCAGGGGAGCAATGGAGCAGGTCACCCACAGAGGAAACCAGTGGAAAGTCCACACCTGGAGTCCCAAAAAATAGGCTAGAAAAAGAAGCAACTGCCTTGATTGGCATTGGTTTTGCATCTAACCAGTGCTTTCCACTAGTATTCCGCAAATAGGAAACTCTGAGAGAAACTGGAAAAATGAAAGACTAGGCACCCAAAGTCGTATGCTCAAATTGTGTACTTTCCAGTAAACTTTTACAAGAAACAGGTTTATTGAAGATTAGGTATCAGAGCGCTTAGCAGTTCCCTAGGCTCTCTTAAGAGCATCATTATTTGACAACTTGCTTGTAAAGAAACTGCTTCTACTTCGAGGCCGAAGCTGAAGGTGCTGCAGAAGTAAGGAGGGGAAGCTGAGTCAGGAGAGATGCTTAGCAAAGGGGGTTTCTTCCTTTGCATTTGCTTCTGTTTTTCATGCTCCACACTGCTGTCAGCCAATTCATGTAGATCATCTCCAGCTTTTGTGTGGTCTTTAAATCTCTCTTGATAGTTCCTTAATAACCTTAGGAACATTACTGATCATAGCGCACACAGCACACGTGTTGCCAGGTGGTACCGGTGGGACGAAACGTTCCCCATATGCACCCAAACAGAAAGAAATACAGTCATGTTTCTTATTAGTACTGTTTCTCCTGGGAAAGGCAGAGCCTTGCTTTCAAATTTGCTTCTGGGCATCAAATTAAATATCGGGTTAATCTGCTTGAGCAGTTCTTTAATTGCTAGCACCAGGCAACAGTATCTCTGTGCTACTTTTCATAAAAACTCCTCCAGGCTTTATACAGAGAGACCCAAAAGAAGGAATTACAATGGGAAAATTTGTTTATAGACTGTCACTAGAGGAGGCATAATATTGCTCTTTATTATCACTTGTCATACCAGTGACAGCCTATAAACTTTCTGCCCCTGCGTGACTCGCTATTTGTCACCAGCTGTGCCAGCTCTTGCTCTGGCAGATGCCTGGCCTGTATCCTGTATATGATTTATAAGTTCATTTGATCAACACTGTGGAGAAAACAATGATATATTTTTGTTCTAAATTACAAATTAGACATCTACTCCCCATAACCAGTGACAAGAGCTTTGGCTCCAAAGCACACCCTTATAGCTCGCTGTAGAATTTAACTGCTGGTTTCTCTTTCATGCCTAACTCTGAAAGTGAAATTTATGTAATATTGCAGCATATAAATGAAACCATCATACCTTCTTGTTTTACTGTCATGGCAAGCTTACTTGAACTGATTCCTCTGGTAATAAATGGGCTGAATGTGTTGTCTCCCAGAGATTTAGAGGCCCTTTTACTTTGCTTTCTGTTTTGCATACAACACTATAATTTCTTATAGAGAATTTCTTCAGAATTATAGTTTGCTTTGACATTGATTGATATGTGTTTACTTGGACACTTGAGTTTGCTCGCTTCTATACGTATCATATATAGGTTATGCTTGTGAAGCACTTGCTCGGGAGATGATATTAGCAATGTAATACTTGGGGATGGTAATGAAACATAATCGTGCTCTAGGAAGCAAGAAGTAGATTTGTTTCTCTTCTGTGAAAGACATGTATGGAGCTCTGGGTAAAGCAGCAGTTGAGTTTTATATCTGGGGAAAGGCCAGGTTAAGAAATTCCATCATACCTTTCTTCTTTCCCATCAAAGAGGGAAACTGCATAAAGCCAACTAATAGGCAGCTGTAGAGACATCATAGTGGTAGGTAGCCCAAATTCAGAACTGCATCGTAGGGACCTCTGGCCAGCCACAAAGCCAAGAAAAACCAAGAAAGGTAAGAAAAGTTTGCTCAGTATTTACTCACACAGAGAACTGGGTTCAGGATGAGTCTGAGTTTGCTGCTCCTGCAGTCCCGGGGAAGGGAATATCCTGTTAGGAACTGTCCATGCTGTTTGCATCAATGTGACTTGGTTCTCAGCTGGGCATTCCTGCTCTACTGTGCACATTAAGGCTTCTGGATGGAAGAAAGCAGATGGGAAAGGGTTAGGAGACCTTTCCTCGGAAAATCAGGACTACAGAAGCTATGCTACCAAATGTGTATAATTTGTTTTACTTTGGAATTATGTAAATATCCCATCACTTTGAAGCTGCTTCACTTTTTAATAACCATAAGCAGGTACAATTTAGAACATAGAAAAGAAGAAAGAAAAAAAAAAAAAAGCAAGGAAACAAAAAATAACAGACTGTTTGTCCTAGCAGACTTTATATATATAGGCTGCAAAGCATGTTTGTGTTTCTGTTTTTAAGGTCTTATTTCCCTCTCCTGTGTTCCTGTGCTGTGGAAATAGCCTCAGCTGAGCTTATGGAAAATGGAAAAAAAAAACAATTCAATAAATATATATTTTAGGCAGCCTTGCGTGTGTGCACAAAGTGATCTACGGCTTAATTTAGCCTCAGTTCAGTCATGATAGTGAATTGAAGCTGCTTCCCGTAATGAGTAAGGGTAGCACACTTGTCGTGTAAGCCTGATTGATCATAAAAAATCATTGTTCAAAGACACAGGGCCTCTATTGGCTTTGTGACTGTTGGGGGATTGGGCTATTTCTAGAAGGCATATAGCAGACAAAGGGGCAAATGTGTTGAAAAAAGGGATACCACTTTATTTCAGAATGAAAATCCAGATATTCTACAGTCAAGCGTGGAGCGGGAAAAACACAAAAGAATCATAGAATCATAGAATGCTTAAGGTTGGAACGGACCTCAGAGGTCATCTAGTCCAACCCCCCCTGCTCATGCCTGATGTTTATGAAATGTCACTCTTTTTTTGTTCTTTCACATTCCTCCCTTTCTCACAGTCATTCCAGGAGACCAGCTCTCCACAGTTTTGATTACTCCTTGGTTTTCCAGCTACTGCTATGACCACAAAGCATCGTGTTGGCTCAGGAGCTCTCCCGAGAGCTCAGTTTCTCCCATCTAAGATGCCAGTGGGCTCCATAGTCCTTGCAATCCAGGGTCCCCAGTCACAGGCCCCTCTGCTTCATCTTCAGTGGATTCTTTTGGGAAGTGCTCCGTGAGGTTGTCTCCCAGTAAGTCCACGTGACTTTTTCCTACCGCTGTAGGTTTGCTAACAACACACCAATAATTCAATGCTGCTTCTATTTCCTAATCTACAGGTAGATTTGGAAAGTCTTTTGTATTGATCAGTTAGGAATGAAAAGAGAGGAGATGAGAGAGCATATGCAGGAATCCCTATTGCAGTGGAGTTTAATTTTACTTTAACACAAAATCTTGTATTTTCTTCTTGTGAGGAATAAAAGTACCAGATTTTTCAAAAGTCATGAATCTGACAAGCTGATGTTTTATATCAAAGCAAAAGATTAGTATTTCTGCTTTAGACATATTGAGGTGAACTCTTTTTTTTTTTTTCTCTCTTCATTTTTAGTGTTTATTTTCAGTCAGAAAAAGTAGTAGTGCCCAAATGTGTTCTTCTGTGATGCAGACAGAGCCAGGTAATACAGATAAGAGAATCTATCAACTGCTCCACATTTGCAGTTTAATTTTATTAGGAAGTCAGCTGCCCATTTGCTTCAAGCTGGTATCCAACTATTAAGATCTCTCTTCATGTCTATTTCCCTTTCCTTACCTAAAAACAATCTAATATGCTAGTTTAATGGTTACCTTTTAAGACTTGTTTTCTAGGCATTTTTCTTCATAATTAGTTGATGTAGGAGGCCCATTTGGAAAGGCCACTGCTTATGATACCATATGCCAGCATGTTCATCTGGCCTTGGGCTGCAGGAACCAGAGGATGGATGAATATCCTGCAGTTATTTTGGCATGATTGTATCATGGGTGGCTGGGTGCCAGCAGCAACTGCAGTAAGAGATTCTGAGTGTCAGTGTTTTCCTTTGTGTGTTAAAACAGTGTGTTTGCACTTTATGGACCATCTCAGACAGGATTTGGGGCAGATGCTGGAGGATGTGAAGCAACAGAAGTAGATTAGTAGCTTGCAGGTTGTGCACCAACCTGTCCTGATGTTGGCTCCTCCAGGCATGGCACCACTGACCCTTTTTTGCCCTTCTTTCTAGAGCATTTGAAAGAGAAGCTGGAGGAATACATGGTCCGTTTTGCCAAGGTGAGGATCGTGCGTACCAGGAAGCGAGAAGGGCTCATTCGGACCAGACTGCTAGGAGCCTCGCTGGCTAGAGGAGAAGTCCTGACATTTCTGGATTCCCATTGCGAAGTCAACGTGAATTGGCTGCCTCCCTTGCTTAGTAAGTGTATGAGCATTCATCAGCCATTAAAAATATAGCTTTATTGCGTACGGCATTATAGCTTTAGCCATCAAAGCCATGTCCTGTAGCATGCAGGACACACTGCATACAGCTTTGCAATCCCAAGCACACAGGTCTGCGGTGCTTCTTAGGCACTGCTGAACATCACAGGCATGATTTTGCTGTTATATGTGCTGGTTACTCGATAGCTGAAGAGTCAGTATAGAGAGAATATGGAGTAATCTGAGCTTAATTGTGGGATTCTTGAGGAATTAGTAAATTTGTGAAATATTACTTTGGCCTATGTTAGGTTTTGAAGTTAAGTTTTAATTTTATCACAACATGCCACTCAGTTTAGGATTATGCAATGACCATACTATACACCTGCAAGCTTTTGTTATGCAGGTGTTGTACTCCTTTGTACTCATCTACATTCCCTTAAATCAGCCTTTGCTGTAAGTGTAACCTCTGAGTTAAGCCCAATAACAACTGCATTCACAATAGGAAGCTCAGAATGAATGATTTGCTATTGACTGCCTTGCTGTATTCCAGATACAGCTGGCAAAGTTCCGTTCTTCTACAGAATGGGAAGAATCGATTGTTGTAACCTAAGATGTCAGTGAGGAAACAATACACCCTTTCCTGCACGCCTGACTACTTGCACAGTGTGTGTTCACTGCAGAGCGAGTGCTATTTTTGGTAGCAATAACAAAATTTTAGAAGTTGCTCTTAAAGAACTTTGTATTAATTAAAAGGAAGTGTTGTAAGTACGACAGGTGAGAGTCCCCCTCATTAACAGTTATCATTTCTTGAAATTTGTTGCTAGGGCATTTTTGCAGCACAATACACTGATAAGGCAGTTGCAGCCAAGAAAAAATACTGTTCCTTTTGACCTGTGCACTTTGAGAGAGAAGAACAATAGCTGTTTTTCCTTCAGATTTCCTTCAGATCAGTAACAAGATAATTACAAAATTCCAAACTTATGTCATTTGTAGCTTCCACATCAAATTACACATACAGTCTATTCCCTTGTTAACACTTTCGCTTTAACAGCAGCATCAGAGTTTTAAAAATAACCTGTCTTCATGTAAAGCCTACATCCTTGATGCCATAAAGGAACAGGAGGAAATGGGAGTTTCTGCCAGACTTTCACAAGCAGCTCTGACAAGTAGTAGTTAAACACTCTGGATGTACTCTATCTCTACAACCCTCTCTCCTTTGCCTTCTGATATTATCCCAAGGTACCGAATACAACACTCACTATATACATCACCACTGGTGTAAAAAGCTCAAGCAAGTTCTTGAACAGAAGCCTCGGCCTCTGTTTTCTTCTGCTAAGTTACTGCAGGTTAGATGTAACCTATTCTGTTTTCTTCTTCTATTTTGCTGACTTAGACGTGATAGGAAAATTGCAGGTCGAAAACCAGTTCCTTTTCTTGCCTTCTTTTCAGAACCAAAGATACATCTGGCTGGGTTTGACCCCATAAAGCCCGAGAAATACATGAACAGTCAGATAAGAATTGTAATTGCACTTAGGTTGCAGTTGGGTATTAAATTGATGATCACAACCCTCAGCCTCAGGCCACACAACTGGCAAGATCAGGCAGGCTTAATGAGAGAACAAGACCCAAATCTCCCCAGTTCTCGAGTGCGATGAAATCTTTCTCATTCTGTATATAGTAGAAATACCCTTAGCCAGCCAGCCAGAGGGTCCAAAAATTAATCTGGAGGAACACGGAGGCTTGAGATCAATAAGCTTTATTTTGAAAGAAAAAATAAAGCATAACTTAAAAAGGACAAACATAGGATGAACACACAGTGAATATATTTCAGAATGTCCTGTGCCCTGTTTTTCTAAAGGGAAGGCAGAACCTTTTCAGAGCCATTAAATGGAAAATATTCATTATATTGAAATCTGGCTGCTGGTCATAGTGCAATTAATATCTTTTTATCTTTCAGTGTTTATCTCAAGGTCTATCTTGTAATTCATTCAGTGCAGTTTAACTAAATGACATTAGCAGAAACAAAAGCAGAGGTTATACCACTATTTATTGCTTTGAGGATGCCTTTCCTCTTCACTTTATTTCTGATTGTATTTTCCAAACATAAAGTCTTCAACAAGAGCTGAATTCAGCCCAGCTCTGGACTGAGGCCTGTTGATCTTCACTGAGCTGGACGTGTTTTTCAGTGTTTCAAAATATTTTTGTCAGAATATGACCTTACAAGTTAGAGGATGGGGAAAAAAAATGAAGAAAAAAAAAACTACAATCAGAGCCAATTCTCAGCTACTTTTACTCATTTTCAAAATTTACTATCACTTTTTAGATCAGAGAAAGACTGTGTGGCTTCAGGACTCATTAGGTATATAAGCAGCTTTGAGGAGTTTTTTGTGGGGGAAAAAATGTTAATTTCTATCAAAGTCTTATTTTGTTAAAAACAGATGCAAAATGGCTTTTCTGTATTTTCTTTAACCTTTATGTATTTGTTTAGCTTAAGTGGATTTCTAAACTGAATTATGCCGTCCTTAAAGTGACATCTCAGTGAACGTTGCCTGATGTTCCCTGAGCAGGCAGCTGTGCTGGTGTAAATATGTTGGCAAACACAGCTGTTTGTTATCGCTTCTCAATAGTATAAAGTCAGCAGAAGGGAAAATGCACCTTGAGCTCTGGAAGATGTGGTTGGGAGCCCTGCACAGTACAGATTCATGATCTTAGGTCTAAGGTAAGAAAATGAAAAATGAATGGGCTGAAAGATCCAGGTGCATCTTTCCCTCTGCTGATGTTGTTGCAGGAGCAGTAAGAGGGGAGATGGTCAATAAAGCCTTAGATTATTTTTCCTGAGCCAGACTTAAAGTTGCCTCAAGATTATGTTATACTTAGCAAGTTATCAGCTACCTGCTAACTCTAGCTGTCCCTTTCCATGCAAGAATTATTACTGGCACATTACCTGCCTATGGGGAAGGCTAAGAGCACAAACACAAGTGCAGATGACAAATCAGATAGCAAAAGATAACACACTGAGCTGCTCAAATGTTGTCATCATCTTTGATCATGTTTTGTGAGTAGGGAAATTAGGACATTTGTAAAGTGGCATCGTTGCTCTATCCAGACCCAAATGAAACAAGCATCTGAAACTAAAGGGATGCATCTTTCTCAGGGTGTTCTTGAGGCAATATTGAGGCTCAGGCAATGTTAAAAGCTCCTTCCCTGTATTTGCAGTATATATATGGAAATACTACATGGAAATTTTCAGGTCAATAGGAATTTGCCCAAGGATGATGAGAAAAGCTAATGCAAAAGATGTTGTAAAATATTTCAGCTGTGTCTTGCAGTCTGTCCTATTAAGAGCAGATGAGCTGAAGATTGGTGGGTTGCAAAGGCAGCAGTATTTTTGCATCTATGAAGCTCTATCTGCGCTCATGTGAAATGTAGCCTGGTCATACAGCTCTCTGGTCTGCTTCCTAAGTTCATAATGGGAGTTCCACATTTAAACCTGAAAAAGTATGTATGCAAAAATCATTATTTCAAGCATACTGAAAGAAGCATTGGGAATCAAAGTTTGATTGCTTTGTATTTTGTGTGCACATGTACATAAAGTAATCCCCTTTAAAAGTCAACATCTCTTTATGGTTCTCCATCAACTGTAAAAGATTTTTGAGAGTGGTCTTGAGAAGTAAGTTCTATGGATGCATGAAAGAACAGATAGGTAAGTACCATCTTGCACTTAAAAACCTCATAGTGATGTGGGAAGGATGCCTGGGATGCAGTTTGGGCATGTGACTCGCATTTCCAGTCCTCAGGCTATTTAAAGAAAGAGGCTTTAAAAGATCCAGAGAAAGGTGCTGACGTGCTAGGAATCAGCCTTGACCTTCTCCAGCCGAATCAATGCTGTTTAGCTTCTCCCCTCCAATCAATTTAGGGTGAAATATCACGACCAGCATATTACAAACTCTTTAACTATTAGGAGGGCCATCACAGGAAATAGATTATGTAAAAATGATTTTACATAAAGATTTTGGATAACACTACACAGTGTAGCAGTGAATGCAATTGTACTGGGCAGTATTAGCAATAATGGCACCATTAGGCTTCAGATAAGATTCCTCCAAGTTTGTGAGAGCCTATGCTTTAAATTTAATTCACTATTAAAGGATTAGAGTTTAAAAAAAAAAAAATTTCAACTTCCTTCCAGGTACAATAATTTCCTACTAGTGGTCTACTTTTTTCGCCATTTAGACAGTCTCTGAATAACGAATAAAAATAAGCATGAAAGCTGCCAATGTTTTGTTTAAAATAAAAATTTTTAAATTGCAGTCTTTCACAAGGGAGCAGACTACAGGCTATTAATGATCACAGCACGGTTACCTGCCTGACTATTTCATGCTTCATTCTGGACTCAATCTTCTGTTTTTTTTTAGGCTATTATCAGGCACCAGTGAAATCTAATCCTTAAAAAAAAAAAAAAAATCTCCACCTGGACCTAAAAAATGCTAAATTTTGTGAAGAACATAGGTTACTGTTTAAAGAAGTTTTGTTTTACTTTGAATATTGAAAATTCAAAATATAAAATGACAGCCCTTTAAAAGCTCACAGATAGCCTTTGATATAGTCCTTTCATGTTACTTTGCCAAAGCAAAGTTTTCCTCTACCTCCTCGAAACCTTATTCTTTTACTTAGTTCTTGCCATTCGGGTATCTTTACCTTTATTTCCTTTCTGAGGAACTCTGCAAAACTGAGTGATAGTATTTACCAAAGGCAATCACAGGGTCACTCTCTTCTTATACCAGAGATAGGCCTTTCTAATTTTTATAAAACATATAAGGATATTCTTAAAAAAAAAAAAAAAAAAAGGAAGGGCAAGAATAATACAGTGGAAACCTCTTTATACCTCAAAACAAGGAACAAAAAGGTCATAAAGCCTGTTTTGTTCCTGGCATTAGAGGTCCTTTTCCATTTGCAGCATTTGACCTCGAAGTTAGTGCATCGTGGTGCTCAGGAAGAGGCTCAATAGCTGCAGAGTCTGAGATTTGCATTTGGGAACACAAATCTCTCCTGCAGGATTTTGCCATACACACTCCATACTGCTGAAGAAGTATTTTTATATTTTGCTTGCTGGGTTGTTCTGTAGCTGACAGATTGGGGACAGCTCAGAGTAGTAAAGTGACAGAGATATAGATTGCTGGACCCCTGTGGGTCTTGCAGGGATCTGCCTCCCTTTAAAGAACTGTAATTGCTTCTAATCATTGCCCAACTGCATTAAGTCCACTTTAGATAAAGGTTTGATACAGATTTGAAAAATGAAATGATTTGGGGACCATAGGGATTGAAGCAAGCAATCTTCAAACACCAAAAAAAACCTGTGGGATTCGCTCCGCAGTAATGTGATAGATGGCTTGACTAGACACGCCGTTTCCTATTTTCTGCTTTCATTTTTCAGACCAGATTGCACTAAACCACAAAACCATCGTGTGTCCTATGATCGATGTCATTGACCACAATCACTTTGGCTACGAGGCCCAGGCGGGGGATGCCATGCGAGGAGCTTTTGACTGGGAAATGTACTACAAAAGAATTCCGATTCCTCCGGAGCTCCAGAGAGCTGATCCCAGCGACCCCTTCGAGTAAGTAGCAATAAAGGAGAGAGCGAGACCAGGAAGCAGAACGTGCAGACAAAATAGCTCTAGCAGAAGAACGCAAGCCCAGGAATTTCCTTGTAGGGCAATTAGTGCTAATTAAAGGTAATAGAGGCAAACGGCTGTAAACCTCAAACCCAGCAAGAAGATGAGGGCAGCAAGCTGCAGAATTCACAAACTGTGCTTGGAAATGCAAAGCTTCCTGGTCTCTTCTGCCCCAGTGCTTGTGCCTAAAAGCAACACATACTTGTAGTTCTGAATGTGGGCATTGGGCAAGGAATAAATGTGGCTACAGTTATTCCCTTTATTCCACAGAGCATCTTCTGAATAGACTTTAGCTTGTGTTTTCTTTGATGGAGATTTATGTAATATGCATGTGAATAGCCAAGTCCACATTCTGCTAGCAAATGCGTTATTTATGACTGGTAATATTGCTACTGTATATGTGTTGCTGTAATTTAAACACAGGGGTATCAAGCCCAAAGAGTATCAAGCTGATTTGGAAATAATATTTTATATGCCAGCCTCTGATCCTAGTACAATATAGATGAGCTCATTCATGGCAATGATCTTCAAGCCTTCACAAAGTTAGGTCCTTTTTATTTTATTTCTCTTATTTCCTTTATTATTTTTTTTTCTTCCTTTCATATAATGGCTGAGTGAGTTTAATCCTCCTCGGCAGGGAGGGGAGAGACGTGGCTCAGTGTGGGGAGCTCTGCAGATCTCTCATGCAGCCTGCATCCCAGCAGGGCTGGCACCAAGACCTGCTTTGATACTGTCGTTATCCCTGGCTGAAACTCCACACTGCAGATTTTTGAGGTTTAAAAGCTCAGCTATGTCCCCTTCCCAAGACAAAACCTGGAAACAATAGCCTAGAAAAACAATTTCTCTGGCCTGGACTCTGAAGTATTTGGTGGCAATGGGTCTGGTTCATGCAGAATGTTGCTTATAGCCAAGGGATGACCAGCATTGTATTTTTTTAAAAAAAGTTGGTGATTGGCATATGGTACGCTTAGCTTCATTACTCTGCTTGTTCCTTCCTATTTACCCCATCTAGACACATCAGTCTTCATTTTGCATAGTATTAGTATCTTGACTGCCAGCGTCACCACACCTCAGCGTGGATGCAGTTCATGTAACTGCGTAACTCTCCAGAGCTGCTCGACCCTCCATTGCTCCTCCACAAACCTCCCTGGTCTTCCAAGCAGCTCTGTGCTTGCCACCGAGTGCATCTCGATCACCAAGTGCATCTGATGAAAGTCACCGAATGCATCTTACGATTTGGTTCAGCATTCATTGCCTAAAATGAGTAGAACTGTCCTTTAAAAATCAGCATGATTTTTTTTTTTGGTGAGGTGAGGATTTATTTTGTAATTCAAATAGAGCATTGCTTTTCTTCTAGGAACTTCTCTCTTGACTACTTCCAACTTAAAAATATCTCAAGCTTTAAATACCTTGATTGGTGAACACGGCAAACATCATGTTTAGGTATCAGTAAGTTAATTGACCAAGACAGCTTCTATGGCAGTAAAGAGACAAAACAATTTTCCTTTGGGGGCGTATATATGAAAACTAGAAATGGCTTCAGCCAACACCATAATTATTATATTAGTGTTTTGTAAGCAGCAGGGATTTTTTTTAGTTAAGTTAAATATTTTTCTATCGGTATGCTAATAGCTTATTTCTTACTAGCAGCATCAGATCTGAGCTAATCCTTAATGAACTGTAAAATTGCCAGTATTTTTAGTAAGACACCAGCAAATACTGGGTATGTGATACAAAAATAGTGCTGATGCTTTCTTTTTTTTTAACCCCTTACTTAAAATGCCAGCAGAGTATGTAAGTTAAGCAGAAAAGATCACCAATCCAAGAAATAATGTACATTAAAAAAAAAAAAGTACACAGAGAAGAAATCAAACTACAGAAGCCCTAAAAGCAGTCATAATATTATTGGAATGATGTTTTTGCTTTCCATACCCACATCATCAAAATACTGCTGCGGTGGACATGAGCAGCGAGGTGCTGTCAGGTGGGTTTTTGCTGCGGCAGGAATGTGCGGCTTGCGTAAAGTGCAAGAGTCACAGCAGGTTCTGGCCCTGCCCCATGGCAAGTTCAGGTACAGGTGGTGCACCAGCACCATCCACGGAACCACGTGGTGAACCGGTGAGTGTCTCCGGATTGTGCTGCATTCATCCCTGCAGTTTCTCGTTTTGGTTCACGTGCCGTTTGTCCCTGGCAATGCCAGACTTCCTAGAGGCTTCACTGAACCAAGATACAGCCATATAAAGTCTATTTTTGAAAGCTCCTGTGTGAATTCTTGGAATTACCCTGTACTTACTGTATTGTTTCAGAAAATGTAACAGCTATTCCATCCTGGGATAAATGGATCTCATTAAGTCTTTAAAATAAGCTATTTTTCTAGAAGACATGTTGCTGCTATGCGGAATATGTTAAATCAACCTCCGTAGCTCCATGGCATGTGTACAAGGCAGATCAGAGCAGTGCTCTGGTGTACTGTGGAGAACTGTGTTCATCACCTCATCATGTCAGTCATGCACAGGGTCTTGGTCCCAGGCCTCCTGATCAGGCAGCAGAATTGGAAACAAGCACCGGAATTTTCCTCTAGCCCATTACAAGGGAGCACCAGAGATCTTCACTCCCCTGGGACGAAGGGGAAACCTTGGCTGTCTCGGTGACCTGCTTCCCTGCCGTGGCAGAGACTGGGGCGTTGATGGGGTGCCCTCCTGTTCCTGGTGCCCTTCCTGTGGTGCAAAACACTCCAGTCCCTGGAGGTGCCTACCCCAAGCAATTGCCACTTAAACTAATAAGGTAACTGTGTTGCTGTAATGGACTATGATATATAGTGTGTCAGATTATATGATTTAATAGCCTGTCTGGACTAAAAGCTCAGTGGAAGTCTAAAGTAGAGGTTTGATATGCTCAAGCCTGATGACTCTCTATTTCCTGGCACTTATGTAACATCAATTCATGTTATCAAATGTGCTATCAGAAAACAGACATTGGTGTACACTGTGTTCTCAGCAACGTTTTTTAAATCAGACAGGAGAACATGAACAGCTCATCTAAAAAAAAGAAAAAGAAAAGAAAAAATAGTTTGGAAAGTTAAAACTATTGAAACTATTAGGATTTATGTTACACAAATGAAGAGGAAAGAACTGTGGAGCTCCTCAGAAGAGCTTTGTGTGCACTGCTGTCACATCCAACAGAGAGAGTGAAAGGTGAGGGAAGACCAGCAACCAATTTGAATGGATATTCAAGCCGGAAACTCAAATCAATGAGAGTCTTACCAGATACAAGAATTTCCAACACTTCTTTGGGAAGAATAGTAGTTTTCTTGTATAGAACTACCCCTGTTCTGTTTGTTTCTTTTTACAATGCTCTGTTTACCTTCCAAGGTAGGTTTGTCATTTCAGACTTTTCTAAGGGGAGAGGAAGCTAGAGAATTGTATGAATCTAGCAGAGCACCAGAACAATAATTTGGCAAATACTGCCCTAGCTTGGAAATGAGGGGCATTCCTCTAACCTACCTGTGCAACCTTTGAGGAGACATTTTCATTTTCTGCACTCAATTTCCCATTTGTAAAGTAGAAATAGATTCACTTCAACATCAAAGTGCTGCCTTGGATATGAGTATGGCAAAGGTTGTAGGTCTGAGGGCTCGCAATAATAGAGGCCATGGATGTGTTATGGATGTCATGTACAAAAAAACAGCTTGCGTGTCTCAAGGAAGAAAATGGCCAGTATATTACCTGTTCCCTGGCATCCCAGGTTCTCAAGCTTGGATATGGCTTATCACCTTGATGCAGTCAGTCACAGGTTAGCCTGGGAGATTGCCTGGCACTTCCAGTTGATCTGCATATCTAAAATCATATTATAATTATTATTATTATGCAGACTGTTGCCAGGTCAATATTGTATTTGAATATGACATAATTTGGTTTACTTGTACACTTTTGTTTTTCCCTGCAGCTCCTTACTTTCAATACCCATACGTACTTTTAACAGCATGTCGATGCAAAGGCACACTTTGCTAAGGCTGTATGTCAAATCTGACAAGTACTTTTACCATTTTATGATCATTTTCTGAAGTTTAGAAAGTACTTTGGACAATGATTTCTGTTCTATAGCTCCCAGTGTTTTATAGTCTGTGTCTTTTATGGCTGATTTCTGCCTATAAACATATTCATAAAACCTCTCACTACCAGAAACAATTGTCATTTTTTTAAAAAAGCTTGAGTATAATCTACTGCTTTGATCTGTGCTACAGGAATGTTTGATGCCAAGGCTTTATTCTGCAGATAGCAATCTCCAACCAGTGTGAGTTTGTATAATTTAAGGGTTTTATTTATTGTCTTAATGAGCTGTGGTCTGTAGAAAACTGTTAGTGGAGATAACCACTTTTACAAGCGTCGATCCCTCTATGGCCCTGTGAAAATATCTAGATTTTTGTAATGAAAAATACTAACATTTATACACATCCTTATGAATGAAAATACAAATATTCCAGTATTTCCTCCTGCTTTTAGCAACTGTAGAGGTTCTGTACAACCGCTAGCTGGTTTTCCCTAAGGTTTGTTGAGCACTAGCCATCATGATGCATCTCCTCCTCTCCCCTGCAAAACCCATCGTTCTTTTTCTCCCAGCCAGGCCAAAAACCCAGCAGAGAGGAGCAGCATCTTTGCTTGCCAGGATACAGCTCCTGACCTCCCAATTTCTTGTCTATCCAGCATCATTCTGACTGCCCACCCATCTTGGCATAAGCAGCTCTTAGCCCTGGGGATTAAGAGTTTTTCCTGGCCTTAACTCTAAAACAAATTAAGCTGCCAGTGCAGTACATGCTAGAAGCATGGGAAAATGGGCTAGGAAGGAATATCAGGAAGTTTTCTGCTTTGTCCCCTGCCCTCCCACCTCTGTAGCATTCCCAATAGACTAGACTGGTTTAATAACCTGTGATGCAGAGTCCATAAGCCCTGCAGAGGATTCATTCCAGTGTTTCAATTTTTTTTTTTTCACTGTTTCTAACCTGGAACTTTCTAATCACAATTTTAACCCCTTAATGTTTTGTACTGAATATCATATACTGAGAAGACAGATGAACACTTGGAAATACCTCAGAACTGTTGTCAAAGCAGTTGACTGTTTTATTTCAGTCTGACCTTATGTTTTCTAGATCTCTGGTTGTCATCTTTCCAATTAACACGTAATACTGAAACACATAGTAAACCAACCAAAGCCTTGCCATTTCTTAGTGGAATAGCTGGGAGATACAACATGTCTCGTGGCTGTGTTCCTGTTTATGCATCCCAGCAGAGCATGTGTTTCCTTCAAGGAAATTGAAGTTGTTGATTCGTGCTAGGCTTGTATTCTGGTGTAATCTCCAGATCTGCTTCTGTAGTCCTGCTGTCTAGCCAAATGCTCATTGCTCTCTTCTTGTAATTCAGATTTTTCCTTTTTGAAGATAAGAAATTTATCTTCATATCAGTTTTAAGTGCTAGACATAATAAGGTGATGTATCTTCATTATCCCTGCTTTAGTGCTTTGTACTTGAACCTTTTGAGTTGTATGGCTTTTACTTTTTTTTCTCCTTTCTTAATTTGCCAGGATTGTTACTCCTGTTTAACCTTTCAGTTAATTAGCATTTTTTTTCCAATATTGTTATTTGTCCACTAAATAGATACTCTATGTGAGGTCTGCACAAATGGTGGGCTCTGTGCTAGGACGTGGTGGGCATCTATTCTAAACTGGTACTGTTGTGCAAAAACCAAATACCCGGCACACTACGGTTTGCAGATGCCCTCTTGACAATTCCAGTTTGATCTGGGATCATGGCTGATTGCTTTTTGGTTATGGTTAAACCGCAGGACAGTCGTTATGGATTGCCTCCACTGCTGTAGTTTTTAACCCTGGCCATTACCTCCTCTTTAGTTGTTCTTTCTCTTATTCAAGCCTCAAATAAAAAGTTAATGCAAATTTTATTTAAAATGTCAGAAAAGAAAAATATAGATATTGACCTGATGAAGAGTTCAGAAATGAGAGATGCGAGAACATTCTGAATTATCCCTAGACATTATGGTGTCTGTTTTCTCTTCATATAAGGATAAGTAGCAAAAATACAGTTATTTTTGCTGCAAAGTATGTTTTGTCAAGAGGCAAAGGCAAATGCCTCCAGTGACTTGTGAGCGATAATTATGATAAATACCCCAAATTTTGCTGTGTTAGTTTATTTATAAAATGCTATAATTGTCTTTTGAGAGAGCAGGAAATTATGAGGCTCGAAAGAGTTGACATTTGTTGTTCCATAAGCTGCCAAGGCAGTGTCCTTCATTAGGCAATGAGATTATTGTTTCAGCTCTGCTCATTTCTAAAAATACCTATGTTCATTGTAGGAAAAGAGCACATAACTATCCCCTCAAGTGAATAATTCTGAAAATGAGCACCTTTGGTGTTTTCTGTTGCCAAACCGCTGTCAGTGATATTTTCAGGCTTAGAAAGGAACTGTAGGTATTAAAGCATGCAAGTTAATTTACCCCCTACAGAGAATAAGGTCTCCGCAAGGAGAGAGGAGACCCAGCTCCCTCCTCTCGCCTGGTTCTACAGCAGAAAGTTGAGCTGATTCTGCAGGACCTTCCTGGCTACTTTTTTGTGCTCTGTTTCCCCTGCATATAAATGGCCTGTGGACGTACAGTGAATTGGGAGTTGAAGAGATGGTGACAAGCCAGCAGCACCAGCAGTAACAACATTTTTCTTTTTTGAACCGTTATGAACATGCAAAGGAACCTTGCAGGATACCCAAGGTAAACAGCAGGGAAGAAAGTCCCTTGGAGCAGCATGTTCAGCTCAAGGCAGGGCTTTCTAAGGCTCACACGGGCACCAAAGGAAAGCAAACTGCTTTAGATCCTCTTTGGAATAATATTTTAATGCTTAGTTCATTACGTGAGGATTCTTTTCCACAGAATGACAGAGTTGAAGCATTGTTTCCTTTTAACTTTGGCAAGTAGAAGTGTCCTACATTTTAAGTTCCCTGTCTACACAGTTATAATTACAGTACATATAATTAAACACAGATTTATAATTAAGTTGATATAGTTGAACTGTATTATTCCATTATAGTTTTCATTTGACCTTAAATCAAGCAGCATAAACAAAACAAGTAGTTATAAAAGTCAAATTAAGTAGGCTTTTTTTTATTGCTAAAACACAGGGTATTGTGACTGTCTTGATAGTACTGGCAGTACTCAAAAAATATTCCTGAATCTCTGCTGGAAGGTAATAAACACACTTAGGATTTCTGTAGGCATAAAAGGACTCAAAGCTTGTCAAAATGTAGATACTGCAATGATTGAGACCATACACGTTTTATGTGGTTTTGTTTATTTTATGTTGTATAACACACTAAAGATCAAGCTTGTAAGATATTTGACAACACTGCTCTGGTTTTGGAAAATATGTGCTTTGATCATCTATTTGGCTTTCTGCCTTTTTACTCCTGTTAGTATTTTGCTGAATAGGTAAATTTCCGAAGCACAGCGGGCATATTTGACCATAAACTGTGAGTCTGCTGCTAGGAAGCCTGATAGATGGCCCTTAACTGCAGACAGATTTCATCTGTCTCATCTAATGCTTATTAAAAAAATCTAACCTAAGTTAAATTGCATTATACAAACCTTGGAATATGTCAAGGACCACCAAAAAGCTCTTTTCTGGAGTAATTATTGGACTTATATCTCCACCTACTGGTTGACGAGGCAAAGTTCCTTTCAAATGTTTAAGTGAAATTCAAGCAGTATTTTTATAGCTGTATTAAAGTTTCCACTGGCAAATCATTTATGATTTTTAGGGGGTGTTTTGTTCAAAGTGATTTGACTACTGATTAACGATTAAGCCACTTAGTTCAAGCTTGTTGGCATGAGCATACCTTGCATACTAAGACCATAACCTTGGTCTTAATAAAGGTGATGTGGTAAGATTTTATTTTGGGGAAAAATATTTTAAAAAATGCTTAACTCCATCTCAGAACCATTTAGTGGGAATATGCTGGCACAACCAAGAGTTGAGGACACCCTAGACCTCTCAAATGTTCTTTCTGTAGAACTCAGTGAAGCTTCAGAGCATAATAAGGAGGATAACACTAGGACACAAGAGAAATGATAACAATATAATAAATAAAAAGCTGTTGTAATAAAAGGCTCAGCCAGGTTAACCCATAGTGTGATTAGCAGTGTTGGTATCCCACAAGAAAAAAAGTACAGAAAACATCCTAATTGCAATTTAGGCATTAGCAAAGAGGAGAGGCCGAAATTTAGCAGTGAAAAGTGCAAAGTCAACATGAAGTGATAATGGGAATTTGTTTCAGAATTGATTTCTTTAATTGCTAATGGCAGAGGAAGAGCAGTGCCATTTGTGGGAGCTGATCACAAGCAGCAATGACCGTCTCTGGTGATAACTGCAGTGAAAAGGGCAAGTGCAGTCCCCGCTAGAGCTAACAGCAAACAAGTTTTCCAGAAATGGGAAAGACAACTGAAAGAACATTAACAGCCATTTTGCACTGTGTCTGTAAGTAAATAACAGGTACCAGCAAACTCATTAAGTGACTAGTAAGAAAATAGCTGATTTTTGTATGGCTCTCATTTGACCCAGAGAGGAGAGAAAAAAAAAAAAAGTTAATTTTGAGACTTGGTTAAAAGAATTTGCGAAGTTCTGCATGTTGTGAAATTGCAGAGAATCCAAGAGTAGATCTCCATTAAAACTGAAGGAGAAAGACATGGAGTTCAACCTAGAGTCCATGCAGCACAAGAGCTGATTTAGTAGCAAGGCACAACACCAGCAGGACTAATGGGCTTCCTGCAATTTGACAGCAGCAGAGTTGATGCCTCATAAATCTCTGAAAATGCAAGTCTTTCTGGAAATGAATTGTGCCCACTTAAGCAGCCAGGTTGTTTAAACATATTTGATCTGTCAGATACCTCCTGGTCTGTTTCTAAAGGAAAATCACATCCTGTTTCAGCCTTCACTGTGATGGGCTTCTTCAGCTGCTTCTCATCAAACTGCGGACTCATCAGTCCTCTGGTTATCCCAGTACAGCTCTCTGTTGAGTTTCATTTCTCCCCTTTTGAAAATAGCAGGCTAATTTTTTTAAGTAGCATTATACAACATGTGATTCTTAGCAATGCAACAGATCTGCTGCATTTGCTGAAAAGGTCTCCATCTTACAGTTGCATTTGCCTCTTCCAAAGCTGTAATGCCTGTCTCTTTCTTGTTTTGGCCATGCCTAAGCTGGCCGACTATGGCTCCAGTTGTGCTTCTGGTGAGGTCAAGGACATAAAATACGCAGGGAAGCATCAAGACCGAACGCGTTCCCAAGATTCCCATAGAACTTTGCTATTTCTTTTCCAATAACAGTCCATTTGCATTCAGTAAGCACTGATGTTTGTTCACTTCTACTTCTAATGAAGCTTGAAATTAACATCACTTTTTGTTTACTCTCTTATTTGCAACATGATGATGGTGATAGTGTGGCAGTGGGAACAGTTCTCATAAAGCTTCAGAGAAGTTGTACATCATTTGGACATGCCATATATGTTGGCAGGAGAGGTGTTCTAAGATCTTCCTGCCTTTCTCATATACCTAAAAATTAATACCTCTAAATTTAAAATAATATTTATTTGGGGAAAGACATTTCCATATGAACTTAATAGAAAATCTATTTTGATTTTGAACTGGTAGCATCACTTTTAAGAGATGTTTTATAGAAAGCTTAGTGCAATTCTTTCATTTTTATTGTGGTTTGTTTATGTAATAACATGAAAAATTTTTTATAGCAGCTCATCATTGGGAAGTTCTTGAAGATCATAGGTGAGCACTAGTACAGTGGAGGGGGAGAGGAAGGGTTGGGGAATATAAGATTTTAATAAGTAAATTTAGCCATCTGGAAACATGACAGAGATGACCATGTTTTTGATATTGAAAAGACACCCTAATTTGTTATTTACATATTTACACGTTAAGGTAGTAATGGAAGAAGTAGGCTTTTAGGTGGCCTTAATCCATTTTTCAAAGTTACACGTTTCAGTCTTAAAAATATACTCTTTTATAGATTCTCATGTTAGGACCTGAAGAAGAGACCAAATATGTGTAGATGAAAACAGCAGCAAGAGCAGAGGTGCCCCATGCCTGTGTCAGAGGCAGGGCTGGTAAGTGAATTGCTGTCAGATTTGTTGTCTAAAATAGACTACTGGGATTTTCATGACAGCTTTCCTTTCTGCACATTCGGTATTCTCTGTCTTTGAATTATTCAGCATTGCTGCTGCTAAGTCAGATAGTGTCTCGAGAGCATAATTAGCTAAGCAACAGTTAAAAACAGGAAAAAGGAAGTGTCCCAATTATATATTCATTGTTTTGTGGTGAGTACTTGGAACTAAAATACCAACGGTGGTGAATTCATAGAGACCTTCAAAGCATCTCTGAGAAACTCTGGAAAAGATATTCTGTACTTAGTGAAGTTAATAACAAAACTCCCATCGTCTAAAATGGTGCAAAAATGAAATCTCCCCATATCTGTAAAAACAAATAGACCAAAACTAATGTTGAAGCGTGATTTATTCTGCATCTGTTTTTTAAGAGGAGCATAAAGACATGTGTTAAATGCATTGGTTGTTATTTTTATGCATCACCTTTTTTTGGAAACCAAATTCAGCTCTCAACAAGAAAAACAAAAAGAGAATACTTGTCTAGTCTTTGATCTATTCGGTTATTGCTGGAACTATATTTTGATTAAAAAAAGATCTGACATTTCAAGATTGGAAACTTGGTAAGCATTTGAGTATTTATTAAGTGTCTATGTGCTTTCATATTTGTTTCGTGGTAAGGCAAGGTATTCCCAGCTGGTTTCTTTTCAGTTCCAATAGGTTAGCTTAGGTAAGAAAGCATTGCCCTTGGCAATCATAATGCACTTCGGACCTGCAGCAAAATGTACTGGCCAGTACTCAGGCTACATACAATCTCTTTGCCATGGCTGGGAGATGTATGAAAGAAATGTGCTTTGCTGCTGGTCCCTTGGACTATGGCAAGTAAACCCACTTTGGTTTTGTGTCAGATAGTTAAAATGAACAATTGAGGATGTTTGTGAAGGACCATGGACACACTGCGTTAATTTTTTCTCCTCTGGGTTGAAACAAAGCTATAAGAAGAGGAATGTGGTTTTATTTTTGGTTTTTCTATAAACACTTAATGAAAAACAATTATTTTTTTGTTTGTTTGACCTTTCACTAGGAGTTTTAAGGATGCTCCTTCTTAAAAGCTTTAGTGAATGTATAATCAAAGCATCTCAGTGAAGTAGGAAGATATTAATATTGAACTTAATAGATGAAGCACAGGACAAGTGACTTAGCAGAGAAGCGTGTGGCGAAGCTAGGAACAAAGCAAAGTTTGCTGTAATTATTGGAGATGCCTCCTCCCTGTCTAGACAAAAGGCTTGGGCGTTTTGGATTTAAGTCACTTTGATGCTTTGTACAAGTACGATGCCTCGGGTTTGGAATAACTAAACAGTGCTTTCCCTCTGCCTTATGGGCCTTAGAGGGCTGTGCTCCTTCTTAGTCTTGGGTGGTTTTGTGTCCCTGGTAGTGCCTTCGCTCCTTCAGCTCTCTGCATTTGAATTTGTCATGCTGCCATCCAATTCTCTGTAAGCTATCACAGACTAAACTTAATGCTATATGGTACTGAGGTGTTAAATTGAAACAGAAGTTTCAATAGAGAGAGACCAAATTTCACTCCTGCATCTTATGCTTCTTTCTCCCATTTTCTCTGTTACAATTCTTTTTAAATAAACTAGTTTAACCTGATAATTAGCACTTTTGCCTAAAAATATTAACATTTTCTATGATATTTTGATCATTTAGCTGTCTTGTGTATAGATTTAAGCAAATAACAGAAAAATAAATTCCACCATTGTAGTATATTCCACCATTTGGAATATATTCTACCATTTAGTGCCATATGTGCCACTCTACCCATGTGGGGTTTTTTTAGCTGATGTGTGCACAGCTTTATTATCTCAAAATGCATGGAAATTATATTTCAGTTTTCTGTGCACAGGCCTTATTTGAAAGCAAATGGGCAGGTCTGTGCTCACAGGGAGGCGAGGAGAGTCTGCAGCCTCGTAGCAGGTGGCTCAGCTGACAGGTCACAACAAGCAGCTCAGAAATCAGAACTTTTGATCCATGAAGATAAATCTCCAAATAATATTAACTGAGTAATTTCAAGCTACAGAGTTACTCAGGGAAATATGCTTGCAGGCACTCTGAGTCTAAAAAAAAAGTTAATGTCAACCAACAAAATGTTTTGAATTTTGGGTTTCTGAATATATGTGCCAGTATTATGGAAAATATAAGAATCAGAAATGTTTTGTATTAATAAAACCTAACTTTTTTTTTGCTGGAATTTTTATATCTTATATGTGATATCAGGGGTAAGTTTGATTACTGTACGGAGCATCCTAGAGCCGAGGCTTCAAGCCAACCTGGCCATCTGCCCGTATTAGTTACCTGCAGGAGAGAAGTCAGAGCTGGCTCGGGCTGCTCCAGCTGGTGTTCTTAGAGGGAAATATTGGATGTCACCGGAGCTGAGCACACCATGCAAGCACCCTTTCCTGCCTCGAAGATGGGCCCAACACACAGGTAATGAGGAGAACCAAGAACAAGACAAACTGGGGAACTGATCTTTGAGCTGGACTAGCTGACACCCCCAGGATCCTAAAATTTGAAGGCTTCTGGGAGTGCTCTTGCTCTTGCAGGGCTGACAGACATGAGGATATGCCAGGTGATGGGCAAAACCGGTCCAGCGAGCAAGAAAGAGGAGGATTTGTGTGATGAGCGAGATTATGTGAACTTGTTATGAAATCTGCAGACAGGTTTATTGAGTGACACTGGATAAAGGAAAAAGGAGAAGGATGATGGCAGGTATTATAGAATGCCTACTTGGTGTCCAGTGGATACTATACAGCACCTAGCTAGTAGGAAAGAAGACATAAATGCTCTTTCTTTGAGCATGGATCGAGAATGATAGAAGAATTACTAAATAAAGCATTTGCAGGTACCTAAGAGATGACAGAACTATAAATGTGGGCCTAGCAAGAGCTGCTCCCTCCTTAGGAGCTTATCTTCCCTGTGCTGAGGGGCGCGATGCCCCGAGACGTCCCCGCCGTGGGGCAGCCCAGCGCGGAGCGTGTCGCGCCGCTGACTCGGCGCTGCCTCCGCACTCACAGCATCCCCTCCCGCAGCCGGGTAAACTCACTGACGTGGCAGAAAGCAAACGCAGAAAAAGCTGACTGGGTTTTTTCCTAGCGTTTTAGGGAATTCAGCAGCCTGAGGGGCAAAGCGATGGCGTGGGGAGGGGGGACCGCATGCCTGCAAGCCAGCAGAAAGTGTCTGACTCCTTCGGTAGCAACAAGTCAGATCAGCTAAGCAGGGCCAGGAGCATTCTTAGCTACGTACGGAAGAAGGGGAGACAGTAGAGGTGATATTTCTTCGCTTTATTAATATTTCGGCAATGCCAGTGCTACTTTAGCATGAATTAGATGAAGAGCGTGGATAAATCTTTAATATTTGTCAGTTTGGGGAAAAATCACCATCAAAGAGAAGCTGTCAATGGCTTGATATTAAACTGTGAGATATTTCACATGCTCTCAGCAGCACAGGTCCCCGAGGCAGCCGGGCTCTGCAGGGCTCCGTGGCCTGATGCTGTTCAGTGTCTTCTTTCATTATCTGAGCAATAAATAGTTAGTGCATTTTTTAGAATCTTGTGGATGGCAGCAAGCTGGGATTGGCAGGGGGTTACAAGCCTGGAGAAGACAAGATCAAAATGGAGGTTGATCCTGGCAAATAGAGAAATGATTAGAAGACAGTAAGATGAAATTCAGCACAGAAAAGCATCAGATTGGCACAGCTGAGTGCCACGTAAATGGATATGAAAACAGCTGTTTAGTCGCCACAATGACAAAAAAAAATGATGAAAGGGTTGTTCAGCTTTTTAAAAGTTGAGATTTCATTGTGGAATATGTTGACATCCATAAGAAAGAGCAGGTAATTAGTCCCGTCTGCACACTTGTGAAGCCCAAGTGCATTACTTGGCCCAGATTTGGTCACCTCGCTCAGGAAGCATGGTGTAATCTTTTGGGGACTCCAGTTAGAATAAAGCAAATCTGTTTAGTCTGGGAAAAATAAAGCAGACTGAGGAGGAGGGCAGGATTGAGGAGGAGGGCATTACATCAGTTGTCTGATACGAAAAAATGTCATTAAATAGGGGATAGTGATTTCATTGCTCCTGAGGAGAGTGGGGCAGTTTTTCAGATATTTGTAGTTTTGTTCCCATTTTCTTTTTTTGCTGTGTTTTGCGTAAGACCAAAGGCATTGCAGAAGTGGTTGAGGGGAAGGCAATCCAATTCTAAGCTGTTGGATATAACATTAGTTGCATCAGGCCTTAATATTTTCAGATGTGATATATAATAAATGTTTTGGTAATGCTATTTTAAGTAAACCTAATTTAGTAGATGAGACATGGGGAGGAGCATTTGTAATTCACTGAGGTACTTCATTTATGTGTTTATTTCCTATGGAAAAAAATAGCATACTAAGTAGACTTTTGGTGTTAAAACCGAACTCAGTTTGCAAAACAGGCTTTGCCTTCTATAGTAATAACAGGAAATGTTTAACTTTGAAAATCATTACTTTAAAACTTAAGAATTATAATACTGAAGTGTGATTTTGGCAAATGTTTGAATAAAATATTTAGAGCTAACAGTAACAGCATCTGTGACAGCATCATATTTCAAAGGATTATCTAAATGTTGTTTTAAATGTGGCATAGTAACCCTGAAAACATTTTCTTTTGTACTCCAGAGCAGTATTTTAATTCTTAATATTAAAAATAAGTTTGTTTTTTTTAAATAAAATGTCTATAGCAACTGACTTGGCTGCCCACCGCTATTTCAAATTGTCTAATTGCACTAATGCTGTAGGAGACAGGCCCAGCTAGGAGAGTTTAATGACAAAGGAAAACCCTACTCATGTCTCATGTCTCTCCTAAACAAATACCTCTTCAAGGTATATGGGCAAGAGCTCATATTTCAAGGGTTTATTTACATTAACAGACAAGTCATGTACTTTCTGAGAATATATTGTTTTTCTGTTTTGTTACTGCTGCAATAGATTGCATGATGACTTTTTATTAGAAAATATATTTTAAAAAAACTTACATTAATCTTCATCTAGAGAACAAATTAGTTATGTTTCATCAATAAAACTCTAGTTAGAAAACTTAACTCAAAATTTTTCATGTAGAAAGAAAAATTACCTTCAGTATACTCCTTTCTGTGAAACAGAAACTTTGTTTTTTAACTTAGGCTATTTGTCAAACACGTGATAGATATTTGTTGCTGAATGCATGGCTCTTGTCTTTTGTCTGCCTATTGAAATATGTATGCACATAGTGCAAACATGTCTTGACAGGGGAGTAAGCTTCATTATTCCACGGAGCTCTGCAGATCTAGTGTAGGGAAATTGGTTCAGTTACATGGTGTTCATCATGTGGGCGCCATTGCTTATGGCAGCAGGAGTTTTGGGGTGATAATATTACTTACTGGGAGTTTTGCCTAGCACCAATCTTTATTATTAGTGCACAAAAAAAAAAAAAAAAAAAAAAAAAAAAAAAAAAAAAAAAAAAAAAAAAAAAAAAAAAAAAAAAAAAAAAAAAAAAAAAAAAAAAAACTGGTCTTGAAGAACTACTAGGATTGCATATATGTTTTTTTTCTTTTCTGGGACTTACTATATCCATTTAGTGTTCCTCAAGTTGTAGAAGCAAGATTAGTGTAACCTTTTTTCACTTATTTTCAACTTTATTCTTAGTCAATACTTCATATAGCACCTGTGCTATAGGTAATGACATTGTGTCTGCTACAGCAGCCTTCTCTTACCAACTGAACCCAACCAGAGGTGGGTAATGTAGCTCTGTATGTTGCATCTACACAGGGCGCTGGGCTATGCTGAGCTGCCTCCTTGGAAAATGCTGTAATGAAGACCCCTCAGCGAACAGAAGGGTCCCTAAAGGGTATCAACATAGACAAGGTGATGTGTGAGGCAGGAAAGTCACTAATACAGAGCATGCTGCACTGGATTTGCTTGAAGCTGCTGTCCCTGTTCTGGAAAGAGAAGTAAAGGAGACAGAATGCTGACCTCTGTGAAGCTTATCTTTTTCTAAGAAAATGTGCTCGGTCTTTCTTTCTTGCTGTTGCTTATTGCCAAGGAATTGTATCTTTGCAACTACGACAGGCTTTGCTCCCCAGGAATAGTTGCAAGCACAAGTGATTGAAAGATAGTGTCAGGAACCCACTTCCCTGAGCCCCAAAACGCAGCTCAGTTTGGACTGTATTGCTTTTCTGCCTCCACTGAGAGATTAAGCCTCATCACTAAGACAACAAACACAATTACGAATAGGGTTCATTTAACTGTTCTTGTGAGCAGATTTTTTCCCTTTGGCTTGTTTGCTTTCCTTTTTCTTCCTAATATTAGTTGCTAATGGAATAGCATCTTCTGTAATTACAGTGGATGTGAATGTTTGCAGTGCTGTGTTTCAGATTATTGTATTTAATAGCATCCCATCCATAACTCCACGAGAACGCTATGAAAGAAATTTTGTCGATGCTAATAATTTCAGTGACTGACCTGCAATTCCATGTTTTATAATCTATTTAGCTACTTGTGTTTTGCAGTTGCTGTTTAATGTGTGTCTGGGAAGACTTGTGCATAACTTGTTATCTTTAAATCTTTCATCGGGTTTATTTTCTTGTCAGCAGAATATGGCTGAGTGCTACAGCAACTGCTTTGCAACTGTGACTGTTCTCTCTTATTAGCGATAACGACAGCTAACAATTTATCATGCATGTTAAATTTCAGTATGTGTTGTTGTGTGATTTTTTTTGAAAAATCTTTTCACAAATATAGGGCAACAAATGTCAGACCGACCCAATTATTGTTTTTATGGACTTTCTTCTGCAAGCCACAGATGAAATGTTTGAACGTGTTCATTAGCAAAGTCCTGCTCTTTGTAAGCTCTTCCTTCCTATTTCTGTTTAGTCAGTGAATATTTTCATTTATGAAAGTACTGTCTGTCTCTTACTGGAAGGGCTGTCCCAAGTGTGGGAATCCAAGCTGGTGTTCAGGCCCAAGCTGGTCGCAGAGGGAGCACTGCCTTTAGGAGAGGAACGTTCCCGTTTTGGAGGAGCTTTCTGAGTTTCCCAGAAGGGAGTTTGGGAATAATCTAGCAGGAAATTGGAGCAGATGTTCAAAGCACTCGGGTACGGGGATCAGGAAGAAGAAGGTTACAGTGACACGGCAGACTCGAGCACTCCTTTCATCAGGGGGCTTTTCCCTTTTGGAAAGGCACACCTCTCTCCTTTTTAGTTAACATATTCTGATCCTGTGTTGACCCTGGCCGCTGTCACTGAAAAACTGACTGTAATTTCAGAGATCAAGGATGAATTAGTGAGTGCTGCAAGCAGATGATGAACGTACCTGCAGGGCTGAAATGATGTTTCCTGGCAATAGGTTTCTGGGCAGCTTCTGAGCAGTTTGCCTCCCTAGGGAGAAGAGATGATTCGAGGTATGAAGCCCATCTATGTATCAGCACCGACTGTGAGTCGCAGTAGCATCTTGATCTCTCGCTGAGGTTCAGGCTCGTGCTTCCAGTGATAACCCAAGCGGCAGAGACCTGGAAGCAGAGGAAACGTGGAGGCAGCTCCGAGTGTGAGCTCAGGCAGCCGTGGACCGTCTCTCGGAGTGTCCACAAGAGGCACTTCCACGCAGAGCCATGAAACCCCGTGGGTCCGAAGCACTGAGCACTCCCTATAGCCTGTCTGCAAAGAACCTAAGTTCTTCACAGCCTGTCTGCGAAGAACCTAAGTTACCAGTTAGGAATATTCATGACTTACTGAGACTAACAGGTAGGAGCCACCGGGACGGTGTAGGCCTGTTCACTTGTGTGTTGAGTGCGTCTGTGATAAAGGCGATCAGGTGGAACTGCAGTTTCACTGGTGCTGGTTACTGCCGTTTCCAGCAATAGACAATTCTGAATGTTTTGGTAAAGATTTTACCAAAATCTTTATGAGGATAAACCCTTATTTACTGGTTACACTCTTCATCCAAAATCTTTATGAGGTTTGGAGCGTTTCTTAGTAAGCTCTTGGTCTAAGAACCTTTACAGATCAGCTGCAAGCGTCCTTATTACTGCCCAGCTCATCTTGCTGCCAGTTTTCACGTTTCAGTACCTTTCTGTTTTCTCATTTGATTCACATTTTGATTTTGATACGGTTTTCACTGGTAGATTTTGGGAAATAAGCAGGATGATTACCCATTTTTTTTCCATCTCTTCAGCCATATTACTTACATACATGTAAAGCATACCGTGCCTTAGTATAGACACAAAGGAATAATACTTCCTGGAAGAGATATTAAATAAATTCTTTTCTGTTTGACTTGCAAGTGCTCATACAGATTGGAGTATTGGGATATGAGTTAATGGTGTTGCAGTGCTTATATGTTGTTGTTTGCAAATTCTCCTTGCAGGTCCAGAATTCAGGTACAGCAGCATAATTCCACTGGCCCTGTATTCTGCATGCGCTTAAGCTAAAGATCAGGCTGCAAGTTTACCAGGCATATTGCTTGGGAGCAGAACCATGTATTCAGTAATACAGATCTCCAGTGGTTCGCATCTAGATGTGAACATTTCTCAGTAAATAGTGTAATAAGTTTTCTTGTGATGCTTATGGAAATATACATTTGTATTTAGATTAAAAGGAAAATGTGATGTCTCATTTGGGATAGACAATTTTCCCTTCAGCTGCACATCAAAATATTCATGACTGAAAGAGTTTCTAGCAGAAGTGAGCATTTATAACAGCAATCAGCAACTCCTGCCATCAGAACATTTTGCTAATAGTTAATGAAATTGTCCACTCTCCAACATTATTTTTGAGAACAACCAGCTCATATCCAAATTCTGAAAGCAGAGCATTAGGTATCACTCTTTACGAGGAAATAAAATAAGATATTGGGTATCTTCTGCAACTCCTGACAACCTCGGTGTTGAAAACCTTAAAGATATTAATCTACCACAGATCACAGTGTAGCTTCGCTCTCTCTAGCTCATTATGTGCCAAGGCACATTTCCCTGCACTTTTAGTACAGAGTGAATGAGCTTATGCAAATGTGGAGAGATATCCCTAGACCAGGCTTTCATTTTATTTTTATTATCAAATGGAGATTTTTTTTCATGTGATTTACTATGATGATAAAAGAAGAAGGTTCATTTCCCTTGGTTTCTACAGCCCTGCCTGCCCATCTTCACAGCAACATCAGATTAAAAGCAGGCACTGGTGGGGGACAATGAAGTGCTCAACCTCATCAGCTTTCAGCTCCTTCATCCTTTACTGTGAAGTGGATTCCAGTGTTTTTCTGTCAATTCCATTTTTGAAAAGCTGCTTTCACTGCTCTTACAAGAAAATGTTGTTGTGCCTCTGGTGCAGGCAAGGAAAAATCTAATTTCATTATAGTTAAGTGTCTACCTCCCCATTACCCTCTATAATAGTGTAACATAGTAAATTATAGAGCTTTAATAAATAGCAAGGATGCTTCTAGGAGCTCATTTCCAGGATCCCAGAATACCTTTAGCTACATACCTGCCTCCTCAGCCATCATTTTTGTTGCCTTCTCATAACCTCATAATAATTTTATTGAAATTGTTGACCAGGGGCAAAAGGTGACCTGCTTTTTGTAGGGACGGCACGAAGCTGCTCAGGATCCAGCCTTCGTCCCTGTCGGTAGGTTATCATTCCAGACTTCCACATTAATCCCCACAGACAGAAATCAATGAAATATTAAAAGTACCTTTATGTCCCTGTTTCTTGCTTGGGTTTGAAGCACTGTGTGCAGATAGGGATCGAATGGGGGCAGTTGCTGGCACTGCTACTCCAGGGCTGATCAAAGAGGGAATATTCATGCACATCCCCTGCCCCGTGGCAGATCACAGGCCATATCCTTAACTGTTTGTCTCACCCACTTAGTCAGGTGCGAGGGCCCTGTCTGCCTGAATCAGCATCACTACATCTGTGTTCATGGCAGCCCGAGGAAAAGGCTGGTCCCCTCCGCCTCTTTGGCAGATGCCTTGTGAAAAATGCTGCTGAAGAACCAGGAGCGTTTTTATGCATACGTGCAAAGGTTGTGTCCTGGGCTGCCTTTAGATCTACCTTCATATGGAATAAATTCATGATGTTTTAGAGTAATCAGAGTAACCTGGGAGTGTGTGACCACTTAACAGCAGGCTACTCATTAATTGGTTTTCTTATCATAAGCTTTTTAGGAATCTCTGTTGGGAAGAAAAGATCTGCATTTAAGAAATATCTTGGAAATGAGAAAAAAAAACTGTGGTTGGAGCAATAGCTATGTCTTAAAATGCATCATATAATATCTTTAATAAAGTCTTAAAAAATGTCACTGTGTTTAAACTTAGCTTATGATGCTATACTGGACATATGTAAATAGCTGAAGGAAAAGTAAACCCTGGAAGAGGAAGGTGGTTTGCTGTAGTATATGCATCTGTGCCTGAGGGGGAAGGCAGCCTTGTACGTGGATAGTGGTGCTGCTGAACTGCTGCTCCCATACATCCCGAGAGAACATCCTTGAAAGTGGTAAGGGAATTTAATGAATTATTGCTGCCTCCCTAATGCCTGGGAGGCAGTGGCAGAGTTGTTGTGCAGCCAGGATAGATAGCCTAAAGGTATACTCGTGGTCATGTTTTTCTTTAAAAATAGAAGTTTAATCTCAAAGGAGATGTCAATTCAGCAAAGAGTTGCTGAATTACTTGTACAAGACGCAGGTTTCCTAGTTATCTCCAACAGATTTTTCGTACATAAAAATGTGCACTGAGCGCAGGTTTTGGCATAGCCTTAAAATTCCAGCCTCGTGTTTCATAATATACAAGGGGGCAGAGATGAAGTAGGAGGTGCCCTGTGCCTCCAGCTGAGTGGTACCATCCTTCTTCGTAACTAGATTGGGTTTTCACAAGAAGCAGAGGCAGGGTGACTTCTGAGACTTGCAAAATTATTTGTGTGGGCAAAGCTCTGCTTATCGGTTTGAATATTGGCCTTGTGTTAGCTTAACATGCAGAGTCTTAATATTTTTTTATCCTGACAAGCTGAAAAAGATTATGTCTTTCATTTAAAAGAAATATATTATCTGTGTAGTTTCACGCATAAATCTTTCCAGAAACTGGGAGGCCTAATGTAAGTGCCTATTTTAGGGACAGCTGGTAATATTTTGCCTCAGATGGATTTTTAGTCTTGCACTCCATTTTCAGAAATGATGTCTTCCCAGAGGACAACTCTGAATGCAGGTGATAACCATCCCTATAGAAAGACATTGTAAATTGGCAGTCGTGTCAAGAGGATTTTTTTTTCTTGACATTATTATTCACTTCTTATGATGAGGTAGAAGGGTTTTTGTTTGTTTTTCAGTCAAACTGTTCATCTTCGAGATCTCTGACCTCTTGCAACATGAATATTGATGTACAAGAATTCTTGTACATGAATATTCAGCAGATGTTGTGCTCTTAGTTTCTTTTTTTTTTTTTTTTTTTTTTTTTTTTTTTTTTTTTTTTTTTTTTTTTTTTTTTTTTTTTTTTTTTTTTTTTTTTTTTTTTTTTTTTTNTTTTTTTTTTTTTTTTTTTTTTTTTTTTTTTTTTTTTTTTCTTTGGCAGTTACAGCAGTCAGGCCTGAATCTTCTCAGACTGCTGCTCTATTGGACTCATCTCTTTGATAAGACTTGCAGCAGAATATTCCAGCTGTTCTTTTGCACCTCAGCTGTGTCCTTTTGAATATCTGTGCCTGTAGGACACTTCCAGCAACTTTCCTTTCTTTTCCAGTTCAAGATGATCACTGTTCATCTCCTTTAGCAGTAATTCACAGATTTTCATTGGATTATGAGAGGTCGCAGATGGGGATATTTTCTCTTTGGAGTTTTCCATCTCTACTTAGCTGACCCACCACCCATAGTTTCATTAATCTTTTAAGTATAGGAGGGGAGGCTGAATAGGCCTCAGCATCATTGCTTGTATAAAGGAGATTTCTCAGTGAAGTTTGGGCATCTGAATGAGAGGGACTAGGCAATATGCTGAGAAAAGCATGCAAAGAAGCTATATAATGAAACTACAGTGAAAATATTTATAAATTCAACCTCAAGCCATTTTGGATCTGCCTTTACAGATGACTCTCGGGTTGAACGCAGTTTTATTTCCCCCCCAAAAAATATGATAAAATACGATAATTAGGTAGTAATTGTAGTTACATAGAATATTGTGTTAATTCAAAGTAACATCAGTTGACTGCTATACGTTGAAGCACAGTGAACTGTTTCAATACATTGAATTGAATAATTTTGAAAAGATGGATTATATAAAAACAAGGTTGATGCCTGTTTTTTTTCATTTTCATACTCTAAAAATATTTGCTTACATGTCAAAACAACTTTTTTTAAGTTTAAATAAATTGAGGATATAATGCTGACTTTAAAAGTTTCATGAAAACTAACTGATGATTTTGTAGCACTTTCATAATGCCCAGTGGAAGCCACTACATGAAAATATATTTTTTATCAATTTTTTCTCATTTGTGTCAGTCATGGAAGCCCTTTGCCACACCTTAGAGGGTAATAATAGATCTTAGTAGTAGTAGAGAGGCTGTTGATTATGGAGGGATGCAGGCTGTTAAAGTATGAAAGGATTTTAGCCCTGCTCCCCATGCTATATAATTAGTGCTGGGTAGGCTGAAAAGTAGCAGAGAATCAGGAAAACCTTGTGCAGCTTGGGTCTACACAGCTTTGGTCTGTCACAGCTACCAGCACTAGTGGGTTTTGTTCTTTGAGACTGTCACATTAGCATCTTTCACGAGTTTGGGCTGCTCAAGTAAGATCCTGTTAGCTCTGCTAATTTTCTTTGCAAGTCAACTGTGGAAAATTTCATTGTCAACAATGAAGAGGAAGACCTAATTTTAATTGAATTGTTAAAAAAGGAAGATATTTATCATGGCAAAGTTAGTCATTTTGTGCTAACCTGTAGAGAAGTACTCTTTTAGATTTAATATTGTAGAGATTCTTTTGAACAAAATCAGGAGAATCTTTAGCAAAGAAACAAATGTGAGAGGAATTTTGGTACTGTGCCTCTTAAAGGTCAAAAATCTCAAAAATGACTCGTCCACTATAAAATACTGTTTGGGATGCCAGTGGGTGGAAATGTATAAACCGTGGATACAAATATACGTGTGTATTTTGTAGGCAGGACAGAGTCAGCATGCACCTATATTAAAATATAATAAATATTGCAAACCATTCATCGGAAAGGTATTGGGGAAGGAAAATTAGCATGAAGTTATCCTAGCTGCTTTATACAGACAGTAAGACTATATAACTGTTTAATCAGGAAATGCAAATTATTGAAAGCACCTAGAAAATTCAGGAGTCTGCACAGTAGAACGGCGCTGTACAGGTTGGAGTCACCCAGGAGTAGCTGTGGTTTGGTTTGTGAAGGTCTTTGGAGTATTTTACCATAAATGATCAGGACTGCTGGGTACATGTATAAGATAAGAAAAATGAGTTGGTAATTTGCAATGTTCTGTGGTGACCACTTTGTGTTCACATGGCACGAACTGGCAGGATGATGTGCAAGGGAAGGGATTTATTAGCAGAGCAACTTTAGGACAGACCCCTGCATAGTTATCTGCCACACAGCACTCCACTGATTTGTGCATGTTTTAAGATACCGTTTCTAGACACTCTAGGGAAATACAATCTGGACATCAGGGACGTGGTTGTTTTCAAAAGATATTTGAGTATTTGTTACAGTTAAAGCCAAAAATTTATCAGATAAGGGGAAAAGTTGTTTAAGGTCTGCACTTTTATTATTAGGAGAAAAGATTAAATCCCATAATTTAACGTCACCAGATGCAGGGTTTTTTCCAGTTTTGATAATTTCATAAAATGGGCAATTATGTTTTGATAAGAGAGATTAAAATGGCAAAAAGTAATGATGTATTATGATGTATTACAGAAGGATGTGACACAAAAGAATGACATTTTTTAAATATTTTTTAAAATAGCTCTGGTTAAAAAAAAATCAGTATGTAAGAGAGATTTCTCTATTCAGCTTCTTGAAAAATTAATTGATGGCTGTCGTATTCTGAGCTAAGTTTGCTTGGATTTTGACTACATCAACATCTTTTTCTCTGCGGAATATTACTCTTCTGCTTGGTGATCTTTCTCTAAGCGTCTTTTCTTGACCTCCATGACCAATATGCTTCACAGATGGCAAAATGACTATGCTGCTTTAGCATTCATCACATTATCATCAATTGAAGGAACGTGTGATAATTCATAATTTTGGCATTTATTTTAATCTGAATGGGATTTCATCAACTCTTCACCGTCATTCCTTTTTCTTTCATTTCCACATTCACTTCATTTCATGTGAGTAACTGAGTCTTCATCTCTTTTTGTACTGTACCCCATTTTCTCTAGCATATCCTGCATAAAATGGAGAAATCTTTCCAGTGCTTTTGTTCAGTAGTTCAGCAGAAAGTGTTTAGTAGGTGTGACTTATTCAAAGCAAAGTACATTAAAATATGTCATTGACTGGATGCTCCTTCCAGATTTGCAATTACAGGAGGCAAATTTCAAGTTCTGCGCCGTTTCCGCGAGTACTTTCCCAAAGTGTCCTGGTATGCAACATCATCTCTATTCAGGGACAGTCGGTGGACAGCGTTATGTTCTCTTTATGTTGAATAATGAACAACAAAAACCCATGTTAATTTAGTGAAGATAAATGAAACTCAATAGATATGTAAATATATTGGGCATCTTCCAGGCTCAACAGCTCCAGTGTACTCGTGGCACCCTTCGTCTGCCACAGTTGCTTTCCACTTTTCATCTCCTAAGTGACTTTGCATATGCTATTAATGATGTTCTTTCCTTTTCACATGTTTGTAAGTCAGGTCCACTGCACTAAAACCCTCACTCTCGTGTTGTAACGATTACAACCCTCGTTAAGCAGTTCACCAACATGGTACACTTGCTTCTAAAACAAGTAATTTCACGTTCCTTTTAATTCACTGTCATTCTTTTACCTTGAAAATTCATAGATGATCTCTCTCCTTCCTCTGCAGGAGCCATTTAGCCATTTAAAATTCTTCACCGACTGCATTTAAGCTATTGCCATGATGCTTTCAGAACCTGTTTTAATCTTTTTGTAAGCTATCTTGTCTTTATTTGTTAATCATTTGCCTGCCTCTTTTCCCCCACACACACACAAAAAATATTTTTGGCACCTGATCTAAATTAAATCAAATTCATTTTTCATCTCAGCAGAGGAATCTATGAGATCTTGTGTTATTTTTATATCTGCTGACTTTGAGTTGTTATTCCAGGTATAGTTAGACGGTGCAGTACTCGTGTAGGAGGTTTTTTACACGTACTTTCAAGTTTAATAACCTCAGTGTAAGTTTAGTAACCTTTGACCTTTAGTCTTTCCAGGCTGCTATTTTGGGAGACTTTGTCCTTTGAAATCTCTGACTAGGAATCCTATAAAACTTCCCACTGTAGTTACTCACCTAATATTATGCTACAGTATCTCAAGCCAGATTGTTTAAGTGTCTGAGTAAGATGTTTCATGGAAAAAAAATGACTTCTACCAACATAGTTTTGTACTTGACCTTTCTATATGGAAGCTACAAAACAAGAGATTAATTCTTCTGCTTTGGGCTCAGTGCAGTTCTTATCTGTGTGAGGGATACTATTGACTACAAAAGAACTTTTCATATCAGTAGTGATTGTGGAGTTAGACTCTGTCTTCATATTTTGGAGACAATCTAAGGCCTGTTCTGCAGTAACTGTGTGTGGAATGGAATGCATTCCCAGTGCCAAACAGTCAGGTTCCCACAACATTTTGCTCTTCCCACTCCAATAAAATCCAGAAAGCCATTCTTTTTTTTTTTTTTCTGTTTTTTCTTTTTTTGTCCTGTCCATCACTCTTTCTGCAAAACAACAAGTGTGAGAATGTATGAGTGTGTTGTGGAGCAAGAATGAATAGATGAATAGAGCAATGTTACATGAAAAATCAATTTTTAAAAAGTATATTGCAAGAAATTTGCATCTGCTGTTTTTTGATAATTTTGCTAATTGTAATAAATATTCTTAACTTTCAAGAGGTTTTGTTACGCAGTATAATAACATGGAAAATCTATAGACTAAGTATAATCTGTGAGGTTTCTGCCCATTATTTCTCAATTTCAAGTCTCTGTTCTTTTTTGTTTTGGATTTTTTTCTCCATTTTTTATCTGACTCGCTTGCTGAGAAGATTTCCTTTTTCAAAGTCTCTTCAGTGTGTCAAGAGGAATCCTTAGGAAAGATACTGTACTTAGGGGAATTAGCACAAACCTGCATTTCCCCAGTGTTTTCTGGGACTTCATTTCTCCAGGAAAGATTTAGTTCTAAGCATTCTTCATGCAACTCCGTCTTTATAAGTGGACATTGTGTTTGGATTATTTGGAACCTGCAGTCACAAGGGGCATGTTGTAATTAGATTTACTTTGGTAGGAACTGAAAATGTATTGTAGTAGTCAGAATCTCAAGGGGGAGGTTTCTCATAAAAACTCTATTGAATTTTTTCGTATGTGGAGAGAACAGTCAATATCTAAGGTATGAACTGTCAATAAAAGTAAAAATATTTTATCATTCAGTGTATGCTATAGAGCATGCCCTTGCTAGTTAGATTATTTCAGCTTTTTTAGCAAACCCACTATGTGTTTTCAAAAAATGTTATCTCCAGAGGCAACTAGAATTAGTCTGTTAAAAACAGAGCTTCCTAGTTTTAAATGCCACTGTAGGAGGGCAGGTGTTTTGCCAGCTAGCACTGCTCCATAGCCACCCACTGCCTCCTTTCTGCCCTCCTCTAACCAGCCCCCATGGGACTGAAATGAATTGACAAGTTGTGCTCACAATTCATTTCCAAAAGTGGGTTCATTTAGGTGGAATACAGAGATTACATTAAGCAATTCTGCATGTTTCCAGAGTTATTTTCTTTCAGTGTATTAAGTGCATCTTTCATGGGTTTATTTAGTAATAAACAGAATTTGTTTAGAGAAGAAATCTGTATGCATGTGGAACTGTCTTCCGTGCCTCACACGGCCTGTTCTTCAGCTGGAGTCCCTTTGGGGTGAATAAGGGGAGATGTTGCTTGTCTGCAATATCCTTCGTTTCCTCCTTCCATAGTTTCAGGGTTGTGGGAGCCAGGCAGCCAAGCGCACACATGTGTGTGCGTGTGAGCATCTTCATTGCTGCTAACCAGGGCCCCTGTCAGCCTTTCCACTTTTTCAAGCCTGACAGGGTGGTGCCTGCCTTTCAGAGTCCACTTTATGTCTTCAGGTCTCCTGTTACAGAGTCTGCTTTATGTCTTCAGGTCTCCTGTTATGGCTGGAGGTCTCTTTGCCGTTAACCGAAAATGGTTCTGGGAGCTGGGCGGCTACGATCCGGGACTGGAGATATGGGGAGGAGAGCAGTATGAAATCTCCTTTAAGGTAAGTCATTAAGACACTTAATACAATAATTTCTTACTTGTTTGGTACAAGGCGCTGTTTTACTCCTCTGCATTTTCATTTCTGAAGTGCTTTGTGGTCATGACACTTTGGTTCATACTTTCCTTTCAACATATTGTGTCTTTTAACTAAAGTGAATTCAGTATAGTGCTACTGTGTTTTTTAAGCAAATTTCTTTAATTTTTGACATTAACACATGCTTCAAAGGCCTTAGAAGAAATCACACTGAGTCACTTTTCCCTAACCTGGTAGCTTGCCACCATCAGGAGAGGGGAGTTTTCCCTCCTTCTGTGCTTCAAGTCTGTTCTCTTCCTCCACTTACCTGGTATTGGCTTTGCATTTATTTATTGTTATTTTTATGCTACACTTATTTTGGCAGACTATTGACCAGATTTAAGCGCCAGTTTTTAAAAATGAGATGATTTCTTAATTGCATTTGGGTAACTGAAGTGACTGAAGACAAGTTTTTTCAGTGCTCAAATTATGCAGTCAGCCATGACTACATTTGTGGGGTGTGTGTGCGTGTGTGTATATATATACTTTATATGATTGTGTATGTATCCAAAGCACTGATTGGGCTTTTGCATGCTGTGTTGACAGTCTTGTTGCTTTCTGCACAAATAACAGGTATTTATATTGATTTGATAGGAACTTATATGCCTAATTTTGAAAATTTACTTTATTATGTTTAATATAGCCAAAGAATTGAGAGCTTTACTTGATGGTCTCTACATGCAAAAACTTTCAGTTAATTGTTAGAATTTAAGGAAATAGATGCACTGAGTCAAATGTGTTTTGATAAAACTTGGATCAGAAATTAGAATTCACATTTCACTTCAGGATCTTTGCAACCTACTTCTAGACTCCTCCAGTTCAACCTCTGTAAATAAATATAGTACGTTGGCCACGAATGATATTATACATCTAGCTGCACCCGAGTTTGAGCTCTGATTAAAACAACAGAGTTGAGACCATAGGGTAGAATGAAACGTACGGCATGACCCTACACCGGCCTGCCAGGCTGTTTTGGTGAGAGTTACCAAGAACACCATAATGGTTTGTGTTATCTGTGCTGCGCTCGTATGTCTTCAAATCACTTTATATCACAGCAAAATAAAGTTGGAAGGCAGGGGAAACCCAATAGAGAGACAGCAAGTTTGGAATAAATTTATATTCTCTATTTTTAGGTTGTTTCTGTCACTTCTAGCAGTCACAGCTGTCCCTGACAGGTCACCTAAGAGGTTGTTATCCTAGTTTGCGTATTCCTTTATTTGTCATCACAAAGGATATAACGGGAATGCGGATGGGTCCTCCCTTCACAGAAGTGGCGCCGGAGGCCGGGATGCGGGATTGCCCCAGCCTGCTTTGCCTAAAGGATGACTCTTTTGGAGGCGGCTCACCCATTCTGAGTCTCATTTCAAGCATATTCCTAATGCATCTCATTAGTATATATTGCTCTTGGAGTCCCTGTCTTTTCTCATTAGTATTAAAAGAAAAA
>VZSG01000689.1:92978-155032 GCA_013398315.1 Nothoprocta pentlandii
CCAGCTACTGAGCATGTACAGAAAACCACCACTATGAGGAGTAAGTACAGAATTGTATGGTTTCTTCACATATCCCATTCTTTATTTATTTATTTTTGCCTCGTTTATTTTCAGGAATCATTCTTTCCTTTGTTTTCTGTTTCCTTTCCAGGTGTGGATGTGTGGAGGTGGCATGTTCGATGTCCCATGTTCCAGAGTCGGGCATATCTACAGGAAATACGTCCCTTATAAGGTTCCCTCTGGGACCAGCTTAGCACGAGTGAGTAACTGGGTCTTGCTACTTTGCTCTTTCATTCATCAACAGCCTCTAAATTCCCTGTGAACTAGTTCCCGCATCCAAGGGTAAAAACATTAAAAAGTAAAATGAATGTTGCTTCATTTTTTCTGGAATAGGATGTGCAATTGCTGCAGTTAGGCTGCCTCCCCAAGATAACATTTCCAAGAATAAAATGACAGCATAAAAATACGGGGTTAGCAATTTCAGCATAGAAGTGCATTTTTTACTGATTCAAAAGTACATAGGAATAACCTTAGGCTTCTTGAGTTGCACAGTATTGTCAGTCATAGTTTTTACAAGCAACACAAATCTGAATGTTCTTTTTCTGATCAGTCAGCAAGAGGCAGATTCTTGCAAAAAGGTTTTTTGTTTTTTGTTTTTTTTTTTTTTTGAGGCAAAAGAACTGAGTAACAGTGATTAGAGTGAGTGTCTAATTATTGTATAAAGCCTAGGGAATACAGCCAGCTTGGTACTGTGTGACTGACAAATTACGAGACCTCCAGTCATTTCTCAGAGTCTACTGAACACATTCGTATCCATGAGGGCTTTTTCTTTTGCTCCAAAGAAAATGTTCTCTAACTTTCTGGAGATGTTCATGGGATGACAAAAGATAGGAAACAAAGGGCACAGATTTAGCTTCCAGGCACATACTAGTATTTATTCGTTCTTGACTTCAGTCTTTTCTGTTTTAGAGATTTTTTTCTTTTTAAATAAAATGACATTAATATTAAAGTCTGCATATTGCCATAGGGTAATCTTTTATGAATCATATTTTTTCCTAATAACAAAAATGTGGTATGAATAAAAGAATAAATTTCTTGCTTTAAGGGGTAGCTATTCTTGGCTTTGTCAGTGTGGGCCAAGGCTTGCTGTAATAATTCTACAGGACAAGAAGAGGAAAGTGGTGTCTGTGCTGAGAAAGAGAAAAGGTTTTGCCTTAAAAGAACACCTGTGCAGATAGTGGGACATATGACACAGTGTTGTTGTAAATGTTGGTGGCAGGAAGTGTTTTGACTAAATTATGAAAGCAAAATCTTCACCTAGTGTAGATTCACCCAGATTCCTGCCTTCATTGAAATAGCTTGCTTTATTCATAGAATTTTATATATATTATATATATATTTATTTATTTGCTTTCAAAAAATGACTTGTGAAGTATAGCAATAAAAAACATTCTCATAAGAATGAGATTTCTGTCCATGTACAGACCAACTGCCCTGTACCTTATGGGAAAAGAGCTAGTCTGCTGACAGGGCAGGTCTTATCTTTCTCGTTCTAGTAATGAATTATTTTGCTGTGTTGCTGAGGTCAAAAATGTAGCTGTTGCCTACGGAAATTTCTGGTATATGTTTAATATTGTTTGAAAGAGAATTTAGATTTTTTTTTCTAGTAAATTATTCTCAAATAAAATGTTGTTCTTAAGATGTGCTGCTTCAAGGGTTCCAAAAACACCGCTTTAGGTCTGTCTGCTTTAGCGTTTGTGGCTGTCATTAGTAAGCCATGAGCCAAGGAAGAGAGATCATGGACATTGAACCATAAAAGTCTATGTGTAGCCTTAAGTCCAAAAGCATTTGCTTTCTTAGGTGAAAGGAACTTTCCTTAGGAACTTAGGGAAAAATTTCTTGACGGTGAGGGTGACAGAGCCGTGGAACAGGCTGCCCAGAGAGGTTGTGGAGGCTCCTTCTGTGGAGATCTTCCAAACCCGCTTGCACACAGCCCTGTGCCACGTGCTCTAGGTGACCCTGTGTGAGCAGAGGGGTTGGACTAGATGATCTCTAGAGGTCCCTTCCAAGCTTAAGGATTCTATGATTCCATGATCCAAGCCATAAAAGAAAAAGCAAGGATTTCAATGAATAAAAAATTCTGCAGATAGAAACCACTTGTGATTCTGAATAAACTGCTCAAATGGACCTGTTAGCCAAAATAACCCTGTGGCAGTATGGATTTTGCAGTTATATTTGGGCTATCTGCATCCTGCACTGTGCAAAGGATGGTTCCAGGAAGCCCAGCGGTGGCTGTAGCCCCTTTATTAGTCAGGGGTGAGTTTCCATTCATCACAGATTTCCTCATCCTGTCCCCCCAAAACATTAGCAGGAGGGGTGTGGAGACTGGAGTTGGGAAGAAGATGGAGCTTCTAGACAATTTCAGGCCTAGTCCAGTCGAGATCATGGCATGGATGTCCCTCAAGCTCATGCCACTACTGATAGACTTCAGGCAATTAATGGCATTGCCGTCACAAATATCACTTAAAGTGATTATATTAATATCCCCTTGGGTTTTCACTTCTCTGTGTCTTATCCTGGCAAGGTGCATCACAATTTCAGCTAGCTACTTAATACTTGGCCGATCGAGGTAACTTTTTGCTGTGAGCAGTGTGAGGCCTGAGGATTGTATATGCTTTATAAAGCAAAAGACTTAAAGCCTGCTCAGCCTCCCCTGTCACTAAATAACTGCTGCTGTACCACACATTAATATGTATCATGCCAGTGATTTTTCCGTATCATTATTATCATGTTTCTTACCTTCTCATCTGCCGCTCACAACCTGCAAGGCCCAGACATACTCTTGGCTGACACTTACCCCATAAATTGAAAAACATCCACGTGTAAAATGCTCTGCTAGTAAAACTGTTCAGCGGTACAGAACACAAGGAAAGTGAACTGAAGAAAATCCATAGCAGATTTATAAAACAGACCATAAGCAACAAAAGGAGATATAGCAGAAAACAATTCTGGAGATGTCTCAGGATGCTGCTGCTTGCCAAATGCAGTCAACACCCAATGTACAGGTAATTGCAAATAAAGCAAGATTAATGGGCATGCAGATGTCAACAGTCATTCTACGTTGTAATGTGGGAGTGCCACATAATGATCATTCATTGCAGCCTGTCAACCTCTGCAGCTACTAATAACTGTTTTGGTCTGTTTGTTTTTGGTAAAACATATACATGTGAAGAGTGAGTCCCCAAATCTTAAAAACTTCTGCTAGAGGCTGCTCCGTTAAGAAGTTCTGAATTGTTTTACTGGATTATTTTAGCAGCTTTGGTATTTTTGAGAGATGCTTCATATTTTAAAAATTTAGCTATGCCATTTTGTCTTAATTATCTAATAAGGTAGACTTTAAAAGGTGACTTGAAATTTCTTGTGGGTATACCTCACTTTGTTATGTATTTAGTTCCCATTTTGGAAGGATTTTTTTTTTTATTCATGATTTTGTAAACACTACTTAGTAAAGTCTACCAAAAAAAGCTCACTATTCTATAGGGTATGAAGAGAGAAAATCGAAATTTCAATATATGTCTACAGAAATTTCTTTCATTTACAGGTGTTTTGCACAGCTTTTTAGCATTTACTGCAGAGCATTAGAGTGTTAGCCCTTTCTGAAGACAGGGAAGGGCAAGCCCAGAGAAGTTCACGTGTGGATGCTAATCCAGCAGCGTGGTGAATCCTAATCCTACCTTGAATTCCTCCCTGCACTCCAGGCCTTGGGATCCCAGAGCACAGTGAGCCTCTGACCCGGCAGGCACACCATGATGACACGGCCTCGTTGCGCTGTGTCGCTGAACTGGAACTTGCACGAGTTTGGGTTCAGGAAGTCAGCTGATAAAGGTGGGTTCAGATTCCCACCTGAACCATTTGCACAGCCTTTGTCTGTGGCTCCCAAAGGGATCTTTTTTAAAAAAAAAAAATTACTGTAGCTGCACCATGGGGTGCTCTGACCATTTTTCACCATTGCATTTTTGGCAGAGCTTCCCTCAATATTGACTGCTTTTTTTCTTTTTCTGTTTTGGTTTTCTTAAAAACAGCACTTGGACATTTCTATTTTCACTTTCCCTGCAAGTTACAGGAACAAGGGGAATCAGTTAGGTGAAGTTAAGTCCATCAGGCTCTAGTTTTCCAGTGACCCCAACACCAACTGATAGAGGATGTGTGCTGTTAAAGGGCAGTGCAGGTACTTTTGCAATCACCCTTTTAGTAAAAAAGGCTACACAAATTCACAAAAGCACAAATTCGGTTGGAATTCAGCAGGCAAAATAAGCAACTGAAACATGAGCTCAGAATAAGTAAATTTATGAATCAAGCAAGAATTACCTTACCAGCACAATCCTAATGTATTATAATGGTGATAGTTATACAATGCAATTTTAAATTTGCATTCTATATTTCTTTAATTTAGCAGATTTATGAATTCACCTTTAAGCTAATTAAATTAAGATTTCAAACAGCGCTTACAAAACAACTTTAAAGTAATATCTACTAATCCTTGAATACAAGAAAACAAAGTAACTTTAAAAAACACTGTTTTCTTCCATCTGCATACATGTTTTGCTTTTAAGATAATAAATGTAATAGGACAGACAGTTTAACTATTAGCTATCTGAAAGAAATACAAAGAAGATAGATAATTTGATGTTGCTGGATAACCACTGGGATCAAAGTGGTGGTAACTACTTTCCAGGCTTCATTCAACAGACTAGCACCGGAACCCAAGTTAAAGAGCTTAATAAATGGATTTGGAATCAGACCCCTCTTCCAGGCTTGACTGCTTGGGTGAGCTCTGCTCTAAATGTGCTTAAGTATATGAGTGTGATCATCACGCTAGTCAACAAATTTGCCAATATGTTTTCACTATCCCAGCTTTATACAGAGTCGTAGGTAGCAAATAAATGTTTTCCTACCTGGATAGACTGGATGGACTGCAAAGTGCATTATATGCTTTTTTATTGCAAAAAGTGTGAGTAATAGTGGATGCACGTAAGTGAATATAAACCTTAACCAATAGTTGGCAGTTGCAGAAACAAGCAAAGCTGTGAGATGAAGTGATTTTTGTTCACAGGGAGCATGTGTGGCTGTATTTATCCCCTTCTAACCAGCCATTCCCGAGCAGTCTGGAGCACATGATGCTGTGCTCTCACCTCGCTTTCTCCCGCTGCTCCGCTGCCAGGGGTCAGGGAAGCATCCTTGTGGCACACCGTGCCAGTCCGGCATCCACGCCAGGATCCGCTGCCCACGCAGCCCCAGCGAGCAAAGCACATGCCTCCTTCAGTCAGCAGTTTTTAACTTTCATTTTCCCCCCCCAATTTGTAGGTCTTCAGAATTTTGCAGTGGAGATGAGAAAGAGAAAATTGATGTCTTGGCTGTTTTAGGTAACATCTGTGGAATTTCAGTTCAAGGTATTTGCAGATTACAGGCTGCTAACAAATAGACTCTTTCTTCTCTGCCAGCTGTTCAGTGCTAACTCTCACATCTCACAAGAGCTATTTATATACACCACCAGCCTCAACACCTCGTTAGCATGCTGTGACAAGCATTTCTTTTATATCTGCAGACATCTCTTTATTTGGTTGCTTTATCTTACAAATAATAATAATAAAAAAAAACTCAGGAACGAAATCGGAGAAGTTTTAATCCTAGTTTAAGTCGAAAGAACCAAGACAAGGTGGGGGAAATATTGGCAAACTGTAGCCCTGTCTAAAAATGAAGATAAAAGCAAGATAGGCAGCAAGGGAAAAGGATGAAAACCTGTGTTTAGACTTACCTGATATGGCCAGTTTGAATATGCAGACCTGCATGTCTATAGTTGGTGTCCAGGAGACTATGTAAGGAAATGTGAAATGTGTTCTGACATCTAAGGAAGGATGTGAAATGTAGGGTATTGTCTTTTTCCCTGTTAATGCTGTGTAGTTTTGTGTGCGTTGCTGCCTCTGTCATAGTAATCCGTACTCGTTGGATGGGTCAGACCTTGCTGCCCCTCTCTGTGGAGATTTACCGTGACATTACGCTACCTGTTTTCCAGGGGAGCATCAAATATAGTTGTCTTGGCTCAGTGAATCCCAGTGCACTTCTTAAATACTTTTTTAGGCAGGGCTGCATATTCTTCATTCCAGCCAAATGAAATATAGCAACTTCCAGAAGGAAACAGGGCACCCATTCTGTGGTAGTAACAGCTCTGTGCTCAGTCAGACCCTCTGCTGTATGTCACAGCTGAAATACCTTTGCAAGGACCTGCAGAGCATAACTTAGACGTGCTGATATTTGATGTCTTGTATTGGATTGGTGTGGCCAAATATAATTCTAGGTATCTTGGCCAATGAAAAAGAAAATACCATTGTAAGAAATAAAATCCCCCTGTTTTGGTCTATGTCTGCTAGATGACATCCAGCTTCCTGGAAAATGTTCTGAGTGTATGTCCAACAACAGGAACTTGTTGCAGGACCCAAATGTTCTTCTAGTTGCTTAATGTTGACCAAAATCCATGGTACTGAGTTTTTCTGTGACAGGGAAAACACTTTCAACGAGAAAAAACTTTGTCATGGTTTTCCTGATACAAAGAGTGAGGTAGCTACAAAAAAAAAAAAAAAAAAGTTTATGCAGGTGTAGAGAAACACATAATAATATAGTGCAACTGGATGAAAAAAGGCCACTTTATAACACTCTGAGAAACTGAAAACAGATACCACATTTTTATTGTAATTTAACTATTCTGTCTGGAATAATATGCGGAAGTGCTGGAAAGGATGGAATTACTCAAATTTCCGATGTGAAATAGTATATAGCTAAATTTCTTTCATGTAAATGCAATCATTCCTAGCCAGTGCACCAGCACGTTTCTAAAGCACAGAACTACTGTCTACCTTTTAGCATCCAATCTAGTCAAACTTTGCTTAGAGGGAATATTTATGAATCTGTCCTTTTATGTGTCCCTGTCTTAGTCTGTTTTTCCATACCCATGGCCGCCTTCTCAATGGACTTGTTCAAATAATAGCATGTCTCTTGAAAACATACTTAAAGAGAGGCAGTTACTTTATCAAAGAGATGAATCTTCCCTACTCGCTGAAGAAAGAGAAAGGGACAAAATGGTCCATGAAAAAAAATAGCAAGTAGAGGGGTCCTCATTTATCTCCCTCTTTCTCCAGTCAAGAAAAAGTCAGGTTGATTTTAACTCTTTTATTGGAGACCAGATATTTCTAGGGAAGATATTTGAGGCAGTTTAATTTCCTGTCTTGCTAGGAGCATTGCTGAATGAAAGAACAAAGCAAAGTCACAGCCCTAACTCCGTGAGTTCCTGCAGACTTAAAGCAACCTTGTCCAAAAGGATTTCCAGAAATCCTATTACAGTTGTAAGAGTGTCACAAAGGGTAATTAAATTGAGAATGCATACATGGGGCAACTGATACAGCTGATGAGTTAGTGTTATTGGGGTTACCCTCACTTCTGCATGAATCTCACAGCTTTTTGGTGACAGCTGTCAAAACCTTCCATATAGAAATATGCATATGCTGAAACATCATTGGGGTTTATTCTTCTTCATCCAGCAGTTTTTGTTGAATATGGTAAGTAGAGAACTATTAGTCTGTCATGAATACATCCTGAGAAATGCCTTGGATGCCCATCTAAAGTCACTATGACTTCCTCACATTGTGTTTCAATTCATGTATATGAGTTTGCTCAACTCATCAATATTGAATTGTGTTTTATTTAGTCTCTCCTAGTTAGTTTCTCTTTTAGTTTTTCTATTAAAAATCCAGCTTTACAAATTTGGACACCAGTAGCATTAAGTGACAATTAGTTTGACAACTGAGCCAAGCCACCACAGCAGAGTTTCAGCTGCAAAGACCCTTACTTCATTTTTTAAGTTTCGTATGCATTTAGATGAGACTCAGACTGAAGTAAAAGAATCTGAGCTAGTATGATCTACCTCAAACGCCCCCCAAAACCAAGTCATATTTTGATAACTATGTTCAATTTTGTTAACTGATATTCACTGCCATTTGAGAAAATGGCACTTAGTGGAATCTTTAAAAGATTAAACAAAAAGTAATGGAGACAGAAATCTGAAAGATTGAAATCCATTTCTTATTTTGGTTGTTCTAAATCCTGTGTTGATTAGCTTCCCTAGGAGACTGGAGTGCTTAGATGATGCAGGAAGGCATTCACAGAATGCTGCCTGATCTGCTAGACTCGCCAAGTCCTTTCATCTCTGAGTTTCTGCAGCAGTATTCACACGGATGTGACCAAGTCCTAACAGAGTCAAACTTCTTAGCACATATTTTACTACTTGACCCTGTTAGAATTTGTAGCTGTTCATTCTCACACGTGTCACACTTGTGGAGGCTTAATGTACTGACTTGCTCAGGTTGTATCCAAGCATGCATGAGGCTCGGGCACAGAGAAAGTGACAGTCCTCCCTTCTCCACAGCGCAGAGCATTCACCCAAGTTGCAGGAAGGACAAATCCAGGACACTTCCCAAAGAATGGGAATTCACACCCCTTACACTCAGTAGGCCTTCAAGTGTTCCAAGATGAGGTGTATGTTGACAATAAGGTACTCATTACCTTATAGACCAGAATTTCACTACCACAGGTGGCAGAAGAGAGTTGTATTTCTAGGAGGTTCTTCATAAAATGCTAAGCTACTTTTTGCTATAGGTAGCCACAGAACTGGGACCTGCAACTTCCTGGAGCTCATTCACCTTGGAATGCCTGTAATTTTGCACCAGGAACATGCCAAGTAACCATACTCTAAATAGTGATGTATGAGGTGTTTGCAGTTGTGTTGCTGTGAAAGGTTGCCACTGATTAGCTTACCGGAACACAGCTCTCTGACTCCATTCAGTTCAAGTGTGAGGATTAATTGCAACTAATTGCTGGTCTGAGCAAGATTATGTGAAAAGGAAGCTTGGTAATTATCAGGACAATGTATCAGCCTGTGTCGTGATTAATACAGATAATAAAACCATGATAACTTAGGTCAACCAACCTCATTTAGCTTATAACAAGGGGAAGCTGAGTGCTTCCTTGTATAGGGCAGCTTCAGAGAGAGCTTCCTGCCAAGCCACCATAGAGTTTCTTATGCTTTAAGCGGTCTGGAGGCTTAGAGCTCACAGATCAAGAGTCTGTGTTTTGAAAGGGAAAACTTAACATTGAAAGGACTGACTGCCTCACGTAGGCTTAGCTTATGATGGCAATGTAAAATTATACTAGCCATATACAGGCTGGTTAGGAGATGGGACAAGGCTTTGGAAGACTTCTAGCATATGAGGGAAAGAACGGTTCTGAAAGAACAGGGAAACAAAGCTTGGAACAAATTTGGCCGATGAGTTTTGGCTGATACTTGAGGAATGGTGGGGGAGGACTGTGCTTTACATATTTATTTATTTACTTTTGTAAATGCAATGTTTTAAACGGCCTCTATCAGCAAAGCATTGATAGAGGACTCATTGGAAAACAAAGAACTTTTGATTGGTGAATGAAAATTTTGAGCTAATGACCAGATGTAACAGTATGAAGTATTTCCATTGGACTCCTGGTTTACTTGGTTCTAATCATCTAAGGAGGATGGTTTTTTTTTTTTAGCCAGATAACTAAAGGGAAAACTCTAGCAGAGTCTACTCTTAGTATTGATGAAGTAAGTCTCTGCTGGAGTTGCTGAGAATTTTTCTTTCCCAAGGAAATTATTTTACTGTGCTTCTACTGTATGGTTCTTTTTACTGTATGATTTGTTAGTATGAAAATAGCACTATTAGCTCTAGTGATTACAAAGTAGTATACTTACAGGCTTAGACTGTATTTTCATTATAATAAATGAGGTGTGTGTTATGTATGAGTGGAATACACTAGGAAGATTACACCTGTGTTCACAATTTTGACTTGCTGGTTTAATGCACATAAATTTTATTTTGGTCTTGTCTGCAAAGTCTCATCATATCATATTTTCACTTGTCAGAGCATTTTTGCATTATAGGATTTACAACAGAAAGGTGAGATGGACATGTAGGGACTGTTCCTGAATTTGGTCTGTTTGTCTGATCCTGTTCTTTTATTCTTGAATTCTAATTTCATGTGAAGAAAGTAATTTAGGCTTTTATGAAATTGCATCAAAGGTTGACTTTATATGGGGTGTAAGTAATTTTGGAATGGGAACATAAGTGTTATGATTTTAATTGGGCTTGCTTTATGCTTGCAGATTTTAATATATTTGCTTCACAGAGACAAATTGTCTAGTAATGTATCCTGCAGTGTCACCTAATGTACTTCGTTTGTTCTGTATCTTGCTGTCTTTGTGTTCAGATAAGCCTTATTAGTTCAGAGACGTTTAGTTTGTATAGATTAATAGAATTCAGGAAAGGAATTTTAAAATTAATTTTGAAAGCACATCAGTGTAAGCATCAGGCTTACTTATATGCAGAGAGTGTTCTAAGAAAAAGCGTTGCTTTATATTGCTAATAATCAGATGTATGTTGTCCTCTAGCTTGTTACAGGGCAAATCCCAACATTGTGCAGTTAGCTTTCTATAAAAAGAATAGGACAGAACTTGATGATCTCGGTTTTACAAAAAAAAAGCAATAAGAATCCCCTAATGTTTCAGTGTCATCCAGTGAGGTGTTGCTTTCTTGGTGGGATAAGAGGTTATTGGGCAGCTGGAGAAGTGCAGAATAGGCTAATCCTCAGCTCTGCCATGTGCATGTCAATTATTTGTGTGAATTAAATTGCAGGAGGAATTTTAAAAGCAAGCAAAAATACAGAGAAGTTTGCCTTCTATTTAAACTGCATGGCTGAAAGCAACAATATAATACATCTCTTGGATCTCTTCAATCTAGGATTTTTACTTAAAAGTTCTTTACTTTATGATTTTGTAAAATGAATTAATTACAATTTGAGTAAATTTTTATGCAGGCAAATGAATAATGCTATTTCTCATCAAATTACATCAGAATAAATGTATGTGAGATGTAAGATAGAACTGGGATTTGGTTGATCAACAGTAGTCATATACACGGTTAGGATGAATACAGAAGTTCACAAGTGGTCATATCGATCCAATGCACTGCTCTGCTTCAGGCCAGCTCCGCCTCAGAATTGTATAGCCATGCAATGCTCTGCTAGCACAAACTTGCTGCTGTGCTAAGCGTCCAGTCCAAAGCCATTAAATGCCCATGTAATCTCTTAGCCCCACATTTGGGTATGAATCCTGTGCTGGTATCATGGCAGAGGGCTAGCCTCAGCAACACCAGATGTCTCTTCTGGAACAAGGATCTAAGATATTCCTAAAGAAAACTGAGAAGGGAACAAAGAAATAACTTGAGGAAGACTAGAGATGAGTCAGAAATGCAGAAGTCAGGTGGATGAGCAGTGTGATGGCAGCTGAAATTCAGATGCCTTTCAAATGCAAAATGAAATACATCAGAAGGAATAATTTGAACTGCTCGTGCACATTAGTAGGTTCTGAAATAGCAGGAAAGGACATAGGTATCACTGTGAGCAGCTGAAAGAAAATTTCTGTTGAACATCCAGCATTAGTCAAAAACCCATGTAAAGATGCCCAGGGAAGAGCAGACAGGCGGCCTCTCTTAGAGCATCAGCAGGAAAGGACACTTGGTACTCTGTAGTGGCTGCTCAACACTGTAAGGTGGTAGTGTGTACCTGCTGGTGTTTTGCTGTAGCTTACCATTGAAAACATACAGAACAGGCATCAATAGCATTTAATTATAAGTCTTTGATTTTAGAAGCTTATTTAGAAGCTTGTTTAGAAGCTTATAAGCTATAATGCAATAACACAATCTGTGATTATGTAGAAGTATCTAGATTCAATGGCCTCCTGAATTTATATACAGAAAAGTGGATCTTTTTATTATTATAAATCTATAAAAATATTAATGTTTTCAAATAAAAAAAGATACAGGTTGGGGAAAGAGAGCCAGGCTATAACTCTGATTCATTTCCGAGGAACAAGTAATGATTTTGAATGCTACAAGTCTATGAACAATCAAGCTCCTTACTCTAAGTTTTGAGAGTTGTATTCCTGTAGCTGGAGAGGCTGAACTGGATATGGCAAACCTAGAAAAGGGAGAGGTTGGATACAAGGGATAATAAAATATGCAAGCATCTAGAAAAGGTCACAAGACTTTGATTTTAGTCATTTTTATTTTAGCAGAATTCTCGTAAGGTCGGTTTTCATCACTGGAAGGCAGGAGGGAAGTTCACCTTCCTCTGACCACTCTTCAAGTTTCCTGACTTGGCAGCCTTGGGAAGAAGCATTATGGCCTTGTTGCTCATTTTATAATCGCTAGTTTGTAACGCTCTGCAAGCTTTTCACTTCGCATTTGCAGCAGATATACCTGGTGATACATCAGAATTCCTCTCATGCTGAATATATTCATAATGTCTGGTTCATTGCGGTTCGCTACAGGAGAAATTAAAACAGTTCCTCCATGACAGTCTTGGTAGGATGTGGCTTTTGAAAGATCAAGGACATCTTGGGAGCCCCCCAAAAAAATACATGTTAAAGATTAAAAGACAAATCGAAGCCTCCAACCTCAAAATTCAAACAAAGCAAAACATGTGGAAACAGTAGACTAACAAGTAATTAAAAACAAACTCCAAAACAGACCTGGGAACATCACAGTAATATTCCAGCTGAAATAATTATCCGATACTTTACTGTATCTGATTAATTAAGCCTCCAATTACCAAATGCATCAGAGTACTAAAAGCCTCAAATTGCACAAAATCATCACTGTAATTCTGTCACACTCCCCACTCAATTGCAGAAGGGTTTGCATTTGATTCAAACACCGTAGTCCACAATCAGCTAAGCTTACAAGCTGTGTGGACTATTGAGATTTTTTTTAAATTTCCCGTATTAGAAATTGATGATTTTTTTTTTCCTGGTTCACAGAACCTGAAGCGTGTGGCAGAGACGTGGATGGATGAGTTTGCAGAATACATCTACCAGCGGCGGCCCGAGTACAGGCATCTCTCAACTGGAGACATCTCTGCCCAGAAGGAGCTTCGCAAGCACCTTAAATGCAAAGATTTCAAGTGGTTCATGGCTGCAGTGGCTTGGGATGTCCCGAAATACTACCCTCCTGTGGAGCCTCCACCTGCTGCCTGGGGGGAGGTGAGGAGCTTACAAATCAGGTCAAATCTAAATGAGTCTAACATTTTGCATTACAGAAGCTTAAAATTGTGAAATTAGGTTTGGATCCTCTGACAAATACTGTAATTAGGGGAGTTCACAGTGATTACAGCAATCCCAGAGACAGTCGTTCAAATAAGAAACTTCCATGTCTTAGGATGTCCCTTTTATAAATCATTAGAAGCTTTGTGTGTATGGAGCATAAGATGCAGGTACAATGAAGATAAGAACACAGAACTGAGTACATTTCAGCAATTATTGCATGTTACAAGAGTATTTTAAATACTGAGAATCTCATTAACAGAAAGGAGACCTGAAGTCCACACATCCTTTATGCATATCAACTTACATAATTCCTTCTGTTCCTACAAATGCAACCCTCAGGTGCTGCCAGCTATTGCATGAGGAGCTGGTGTTAGGCTTGGTCAGTTTGCTCAAGCCTGCAAGTATAACAAGCAGAATCTGGAGACTTTTATTTATAAAATGCAGCTTTGTGTTCGGTAGGTGCTGTCGTGGCTAAGTTCCAATAGCAGCCAAATGTAATATCTCTTTAGAGGGACACAGGGAGGGATGCACAGGGAAAAGGAAGCCAATATCTCATTCAAGAGCACGGGGTCAGCCTACAGGCTGCTGGACAGTTCTCAGGTGGTGGGAGAGGTACATTCAGGCCTATCTGAAGAGCAGAACAATAGCACACCTTATTTGACAGCTCTTGTTTTGTGCAGAAGCAATGAAAACACAAAAGATGTAGAGATATGACATGCTATATAGGCATGCTGAGAAGTCATAGTGGCCTTTAACACCTAGGAACTACAGTTGTTGGAATCCAGCTTAAAGGTGACAAGTAAAAGGCTTTTTCCTCTTGATTCATTAAGATTTATAGAAAAGCTTTTACTTTTTCAGTGTATTTTACTGCTTTAGAAAAAAAGAAACAGGAATATCTTTATTGCCAGTTCTGAGCTCCTCTGATTTTGTTGGAGATGCTCTTGAAGCTGTCAGTGAATTAGCTTTCATGCTAAACCCAAAGAATGAACTTGAAACTTTAACCAAAAGTTTTGGTAAGCCTCCTCAGATCCCCACATATGCCTGTAGTTAAGAATCGCCCACGCAGGGGGTCTCTAGACACTGTGGGATTCCTTTACTGTCCTCCAGAATTTCATAGAAAAGGCAAATTACCTCACTGCCACTTTTTAAAAGTAACCTCCTGGGGTAGCAGTCCTTGATTCCTCTTTGCAAGCTACCAGCTATACAAGTTCAAAGGAAATTCAAGATATATGTGCCTTGCTGTATGCTACTCCTTGGCAATAATGAATTTCCTTTGTTGTTAATGTTTCTTATATCTTTCATATTGATGTCTATGCTTTATGGGAATTAATTTGTACTGGGAGGTAGCCTACATTTATCAGCAGAAGTCAGGCTGGATCTGGGTTGTGTGACTGCTGCTGCGATCCTCTTTTCATCGTCTCCGACATCACACACACACATACCCATCCTTACAGGGCTCTTATCATGAGACATATAATTTCTCTGGCCAACTGCACACTTCTTACCCACGTTTAAGTAATAAATACTGAGATTCAGATACTAATTTTTGCAGAAATAGTAACACAATCTGCATAAATGTTAGACTTTTAAAAAGTAAAACATGGATCACAGCAGTGGCATCTAATTTGTTGTTAAAAGGACCTATTGAGTGCTTAGGAAGGAAGTGAAGACCAAAGGCTTTCCACTTGCTCCAAAATTTATATTCTCTAAAATGACTAGAAATTTCTGTCTTACTGCCATGTTTTTTTCCTGAGACTCTCACATTCCTGTGAAGTTTTAATTAATTTGTTGGCACTTGCAGAGAACTTGAACAAACTTGAAGGTCAATGACTGTCATAATTAGAAGCAGAAAGAGGAAAACAGCCTGTGTGTTATTGCTTTGTAAGAGCTGAGCAGCCCTAGAAACCTTGCTGACTCTACCCAGTAAAGCCTGTGCCAAGGCTGGCGCTTGGAAGGCCTTTACATCTGCCTGCCCTTGCCAGTCTGAGAAAGAATAAACAACGAGGGTACTCAGGCAGTCTTTGGCTCTGGTATTGTGGTACCTGGAGCTGGGAAAAGTGTGTGGTGTAACAGCAGGCATTTCAGAAACAGGCTATTCAAAACTCCTTTCTTCTCGCAAACATGTTTACTTGAAACTTGTCTTCTAAATTTCTTGACAAAACTATTCCGTGATGGAAAAGAGGGAAATTTGAAGAACAAAACCCTATCTCCTTCGGTACCGTAGGCACGGCCTTATCTCTTCTGCTTGTTTGGGCTTCTGGCAGGCGGGGCATCTCCTCAGGATTCAGCTCTGCCTTTCAACCTCTGAAACATGTGCAGGGAGACGATGCCGCGGCGAATGCAGGCAGATAAAGGTGACTGCAGCTGTAATTTCTGTGGCGGAGCGAGATTACAGTGTCCTCTCTCAACAAGGGACACAATGAAAAATCTCTCTTCGTTTTTGTTCTTATCCCTGCAAAATACTTTTGGAAAGTATGCTACCAGGTGCAAAAGGATAACCATCTCTTTCAGAGGCACAGTGATTTATCTGTAATGTGTATTTGAAATCCTGCTGAAGGCAGTTAAAACAATAGCTGCATTAAACAATAAAACAATAAAACAATAAAACATAAAACAATAGCTGGTGAGATTTGGACAGAGAATGTTTTCTTAGAAAATATTCACAAATCTGCAAGTTGTGGTGCAATGTGCGTATATAGCACTGACATCACAGTCAGCAACAATATCTTTGAAAAATATTTTACAAAAAATCAGTCATATCATGTCAGTCTAATTTATTTTAGGCTTAATTAGTCCTATAGTCAAGGTCATATGAAAAAACATCTTGTTTTCCTGAGTCAGAAGGGAAACTGGAGCTTAGCTTAGTTTCTTGTTACAGGAACTTGTTCTTCAGTTAGTTACTGTTCAGCAAGTCGCTCTGTCACTGCAGCTGTGCTAAGCTGTTGGACCTGAAAATACTTCTTCCTCAGTCCAGAACTCACAGATTTTATGAAACGGCACATTTGAAAGGGAATCAAAGCCTAAGAACTCACTAACTTCTCTTTTCATTACTTTTTTTGTTCAAATGTCATCCTCATACCCTTAATGAATCAGCAGAAGCACACCAAGTGTCACCGGTGTGAAGTATAGAACAATATAACTAGCTGTTCCCCAGCCTGTCCAAAACATATGCTGTCCAAATCCTTTCATTAGCATCAGTATGACATTCAGTAGCAGTCCCTTGTTTTTTCAGTGTCTGGTATCTGGCGATGCTTGACTTAACTTCAGCCTTTTATGGCTCACACAAAGAATGGATACGTTAAAAATTAGTAGGTGGCTGGTGACAGGAAAGGTGGCTTGTTTTTCTGTGCTTGGTCTGCAGATTTTGATGATGCTGTGGTTATCTAAGAATATGTCGCTTTACTAAGCAACATTACTAAAACTGACTTTAGCTGCTGCTCAAGCAGCAAAAGAAAACCTAAGCAAATATTGCTAATGTCCTGAGAGTTACAGCTGCCTTCTTTTTTGGGGCACTAAGTCACACTGTATGTATATTATATAAGTTGGTAGCACCAAGAAGCCTCTCAGGTTGCTGTCTCGTGTTGGTCACCTTAAGGACAGCCATGCACCATCTTTGGATTCATCACTGAAACAGGTGACTTTAATGAACATAAGGCTGTATTTAGATTGTTGCACTTGCCCAGTTTTTAAATTTTGACACAGATGGTTTTGTGTGGTGATGTTCACGCAGTGCAGGTCTCAGGTCCCCTGCGTCCGTCTCCCTCTGGGACTCACCAGAGCCTCGCTGCCCTGTGAGGGTCATAGTTTAGTTGTAGAATTATCAAAGACCAAAATTGTTCAGTATAGCCCCTGGGGCCTTTAAAGCTCTGGTTCCCCTCTGAAATTTCCTTTTCAGCCTAAAATAGGGTCCCTTAAAACATGAGGGGAAATTCATTTTGCCTTTGAAGAGTGTTTGAGAGGTAGCTGTGCTTTCTTTACCTTTCAGTATGGAACATACGTATGTCTCACTACACACTGCTATAGCATAGTTCCTGCCAAAATGGTCCAAAATCCTAAAATTTATCTTAGCAAGTTGTATCAATAGCCATTAACACACACACCCTTTTATTTTTTCTCAAAAGACTTTTTTTTTCCTGGCAAGAAGATTACTGTGGTAGTCAATGCAACCATTGCTTTCCATTAGCCTAGGTGCTAATGACAAATACTTTTGGAGAGGAGCAGACTGTCCGTGCCCGTATCTGCTGTGGGGAGCAGGTTAGATCATGTTGGTGATAGCTTTCTACAAAACTCCAACATTACTTTGATCTGAAGTCCAATTAACTGCTAGACAGTATGTAAACACTGGTTGGGAAGTCTTTTTGTTGTTATTTTTGTTTTGTTGTTTGTTTTTTCCAAGATGAATCTGTAAGTACAGCTCCACTTCCCTATTTCAGCAGAAATTATGGAATTCAGTTGATTTGTGCCCCAGCTGTGTTGCTGATGAATGCAGTATGTGTGTTCAGCTGTAGAAAGCCTTCAACATCAACCCAGTGTGGATGGGCAAACGAGAGGAAACAAAAATGGGACACAGGAACCAAAGTGTGTGCCTGAGGTCTGGGGAAAGGGTAGACATGGCAAAAGAGTAAGGAAATGGTGAGTGAGAGGAGCTGTAGAAGAATTTTGATGTAGTCAAAAGAAATATCATGTTGAGCCAGGAGGCATGGATGGGAGATGGTACAAGGAACAGAGAGATGAGTTAAGAAACTCCCAGAATGTCTAAACCTCAGTGCAAAACAAAACTCAACAAATATAACTCCCTCCAAAATACCTGCGCATATCAGTATGCTTGTGTACATATTATGCTTTCCTGGAGCAGTGGTGGAAGATGCTGTTACCTTCCACGAGATGCTGTGCTGCTCGCGCGCCACGTGAGCCAGCGCCGCTCGGTGCCGTCCGTGCTGGGTCAAGCAGAGCACTTGCGTGGTGGAGCACTCACGTGAACTAGGCCGCCCTTCCTGGAGGCCTCACCTCTTCTGCCAAAAAGTCCTTTTCATACTGATTGACCAACTCAGAGAAACCCAAATAGCTTTCCCATGGATTTCTGGCTTGCTGCCTTGTTTAAAGCATAGAAGTCAACAGGGGGAATCTCACACGATTGACTTGCCTTTCCCCCAGCTATGTCTGCAGCTCTGGAAAGAACCTACCTGTCCTTCCTGTGGCGTGATCTCCGTGCTGATATGCTTTTACTGTGATTATAGGGCCTAGAGTCTTAGTATTTGTGTCCCTAGGTATGTTAGATTGGCAGCTGAATGTGACATGCAGATGGAGTGTCCCGTGCTCTTTTGCAGGCTGCTTGGTTCCAAAACAGCCTTTCAAGTCACCGCTAATCAGCCCAGTTAGTCCACACACACTGCTCAAACACATGCTTTTCCCCCCACACTTATCTGCATGTGCACACGATGGCATTTTAGTGAGAACAAACACACTCTGCGTGCACGAGCCCAGTGCCCTGCCTGCACATGTGATAAAACCTTTCTCCTGCTTGTCCCCAATCTCCACAATTGCACAAATACAAGTGCTGGAAATGTGGGTATACTAGGAGTTCTAGCCTTTTCTTTGCTAGTTGTAACTCATAACCTAAAAAATAGAAATCCATTGTGCCGTGTGGCTGGAGACAATGGAGTTCAAATGAGTATTGATGCATAAATCAAAATAAACCCTCTCCTTGCTGTGCTTCTACTTTCCTTCCTTCTTACACAAAAGGATCCTAGAAAATTTTAGAGGCAATATGGTGCTGGTGCTCAGCAGAACATTCCCTGTGGTTCTGGCAACAGCTTGATGGCTCAGTTCAATTTCTAGCGACTGCCAAGGCCACACGCAAATGCCAGAGAACAAAAGCACAGACTTGACTGAAATTTCTGTAATACAAAAAAGAAAGGGGAAAAAAAAAAGAAAAAAACAACCCAACCCCTCAGCAGCTGAAATGAAGAATAAAGACAACAAAAGGGTGAGTTACCATGTAAGTTCTGTAACCAGAGGACAAATGAACTTCAGGAAACCTTTCAGACATAGAGAGAAGAGCAGGGGAAATAAAGAACACAGGAAACAAATTTCAGCAATGAAGAAGCTAAGCATAACTTCAGTTAAAATATTTTCCAGAAGTGCTTAGGATAAATTTACTGCATAGTCCAAATGAGCAGGAAGAGGATGGAGCGATGCCATTGAGGTGAAGTCCTTTAATGCTATAAAGGATTCAGTGCAAGTGAATTGGCATTTTACAATTATGGGTCACATAAATATATCCCAAATATTAATGGTAGTTATTAGCCATCTCTGTTTTAATTGGTTCATATGCTTTGAGAACAGAGCTGAGGAGACGTTGCAGTAGCATTTAATTTTGCATCTGGTCGGCAATCTTTATTTATATGTGTAAATCTAGGTGCCCTGAGAAGGGATTCAACTCTCAAAGAGTACTTGGAATAGCTTTTTAATACAAGACTCCAAAATACAAAATCAAAATCTATTCCCCTCACTTTTTCCTGACTCCTCTTTTTCTTTGCAGGATGATATAAAAACGAAGGCAGTGGTCTTGAAAACTGATTACCTTTAATCCGCTTTTCAGTTAACCTGACTGCCTGTACCGTGGACCTCAGTGCTGGTTGCTGCATCTGGTTCTGCATAGGAAATGCTGGTGTTTGATCTCACCTACAGCATTTTTAATGCATCAGATTAAGAAAAAGCACACAGGCACTGTGCTGGTCTGAGTTTTAGAAGAGCACTTCTCCGAGACGTGATGAAGGCTCAGAGGGTCTTGGAGCCAATTGCTCAAATTGGTAATCATGATCTTTGTCCAGTTAGTTCTTTCCAGGCTGAAAAACCACACTTTATAACACCTTCCATGGAGGTGACTTCTTTTGTTTAATTTTATCCAGTTCCCCTTGCTTTCCCATCTGTCTCAGTCTATCCTAGGGCATCCTGTATAGACTTGATTCCAATCCTCCAGCTTCAGAAAAGAGCACAGTAGCTCTCTCATGTCTTTGACAAGCATGAGGATTGCCACTTCTTGCAATGTTCTGTGCTGTAATGAGAAATCTTTCATCCTTTATTTTTTGCAAGGTATACAGAGTTGAAGTGTGGCAGCGTCTACACATTCATGCTCAGTTTCTGTGCATCTCACTGACAGGGAGAGGCTCTTTTTAAGAATCCTCTTCATTCTGTAGATGGCTAACGGACTTTTAAGTATCCCACTTAAGGTATTTAAGTCAGGTAATGACAAAAAAAATTGGACATCTTCCTCTTTTCACAAGCACTTGCCGCATCATTCCTTTCTTCCAAAATAATATACACACCAGTGTATACAGCAGGGGTACACAAATGGCATGAGTGATAGTCACCATTTAGTCCCCAAAATGAGATTTCCCTTGGAAGAGTGAGCAGGCTGCTGAGCAGGCACACGGACAGCACACCAAACCTCTTGGGAAAGAGAGTCTCAGTGCAAACTTATTAAAAACATGTTCATTTTCTGCACGTGAAACACCAGTCTGTGACCTAACCTGCGACAGCATTATGGTGTTGAAATAAAAACACCATAGCATTAGAAGAGGGTGTGCCTGCCTTTCGATAAATACTGCTCCCACGTCCGAGAGAAACTCAAACAGAAGTCATTTCCTCCCCGTACACTTGATCTCACTTGCTCTGATAGGAGAAGAAAAGCAGTCGCACTGAACTTTGAACTTCTCAGACTTCTCTTAGCTTCCCTGCGTGCAAAGTGTTTCTTCCAGAGCTGTGCTCCGTTTGATGAGCAGAATATTTCAAACTTTGCTGCTTTTAAAGCTGGTTCTAAAAAATAAAAATAAATGAATAGCTCACTCCAGGATGTGGCTCCGTGCCGTGCAAAAAGCCCCACCAGTTTTACTGAATTGACGGTGAGTCTCAAACCCTTCCATTCCCTTCCATATCTGACTCAAAAAAGAGAAAGCTAAATTCCTCACAACTCCTAATGTTAGAAGCTGTGTTTTGCAGCCTGGTTTAACGTGAAATGTTGCTGCTTGGTTTTGCAGATCCGAAACGTGGCAGCCAATCTCTGTGTGGACAGTAAACATGGAGCCACAGGGACTGAGCTGAGACTAGACATTTGTGTGAAGGATGGCTCAGAACGGACATGGTCACACGAACAGGTATTTGAACAACGAAAAGAGAAAAGCAGTCTAAAATTGTTGCTTCTCTTTTCAGATTTCTAAACCCTTCCCCGAGCTTTCCTCCTTTTCTTTAAGCTAAGCAAAGCATAGAAGTTTTTTTTTTTTTAAGTACTGCTGACCTTGACAGCATTTACAAAATAATCTGTAGCGTAACCTCAGAAATTCCAGCTCTTGCCTGTGCTGTATGTGCTTTTTAATTTCCAAAAGGAATTGTAAAACTCAAAGAGGCTTTGAGTGTCCCATTTTACCCTGCTTTGTTACAAAAACATACTGATTTCAGTTCCGTTATTCCCCAGAGTATCTTTTTTTTTAATGCTGTGTATGCATGTAAAGCTCTACTGGTTGTCTCCTTTCATCCTTTCATCTCTGTAAGTTCAGTGAGCGGAGACGAGCAGACAGGGCTCAAAAATAGAGGCCTCATAAAGGACTGAGAGCAACAGGTAGGAAGGACCAACTGAGTACTTGTATTTAAAGTGGATAGGTGAGCTAAATATAAGGGAGATAAATAGGGTGAAAGCCAGAAAGAAAGGGTTTCACAGAAACAAGGCAGGCTAAAGGCTCAAACAAAGATTTTATCTAAGTTAGTTTGTTAGAAAAATATTAACTCTTGGGAATATGGAAAAAAAGGCCCTAGTTGGTACTCACCGTGGTTGGGATTGCCACAAGAAAGAGATTGTGACTCCCAGGCTGTGGGTCTGGCCAACATGCAGCCAGGAGAATCAGGAGGAAATAACACACCTGACCACTTACTGGCAAGGGTAGTGAAAGGGCCTTCCACAGGGCAAGGCTCCGGATTAGAAGAAACTCACAATGCTGAGAAGAAAAACTGACCTGTCATCCGTGGCACACAAAGAGCTTTAAAGCTAAGGAAGCAGGAGTACTGAGGGATATTTGAAGTGCTGGGGTCAAGGAACCAGTCTGTTCGTATCCCGGGAAATGCAAGGGGAGGTGTGCAAGCAGAAGTCACTGCAGAGCTGAAGGGAGGTCACAAGATCAGTGTCTGCACGGGAAAAAGAGAACTGCTGAAAGAAGGCTTCCTCACATAGCTAACTCAGGTACAACATGGTGACAGGATGCTGAGATTAGCCCAGCTTAAGTAAGTTTTGTTTGTGAAAGATACCTAGTAATTCAAACAATTACTTCAAGGGAGTCGTAGGGTCCACACTCGATCATCACAGCAGTGTCTCTGGCTTTATAATCCACAAATCCAAAGAGAACCAAACCCTCTTCAGGAAAAGGGGGAATCCAGAGATTTACAGAGATGAGGAAAGGATAAAATAGGATGAAAAGATGAGAAAAAAAAAAAAAGTAGGAAGAAGAAGAGACCAAAAAAAGGAGTTAAAAGAAAAGGAGCTTAACCCTCAGCTCCTCAGGGAGGAGAGTCTCTCGGGGAGCCGGGTGCTTTCTGCACTGCTCTGTGGGGCTTCGCAGGCAGCCCGAGTTACCCCTGAGCGGCTCGGCTGGATCAGGCCGAGCGCTTTAATGCCGCGTCCCAAATCACAGCATCGCACAGCTCGCCTGCACAACAGCCCTCTCCCTTCCAGGGGTTATTTCAAGTGTGCAGTTGAGGAAAGTGTCAGCAGAGGGCAGCTCCAGACAAGCCCAACACGAACAGGCAGCAAAGGCAGGTTGGTGAATTGGCAGCTCCAGGGCTTGGCTGTCATGAGAAACAGGGAAAAATGGAGCTTTTTGGGTATGACAGAGGAGGGAGAAATTTAATCGTTTAGTTGCCCCTCTGCATGCTGTGTATACTGCACTATTTCACCCTCCACGCGGCTCTTTTCCGGAGTGAAATAGGCTTTTTTTGTTTAATTGCCTGGTTTGGTTTCCATCAGCACTGCTTACCCTGCATTCCGAAAGTTATTCCTTCCAATGATAGGAACAGTGTTATTAGTTTATCCACCTGACAACAAAAATTCTCTAAATTACATGAGAAATATTGAAGAATCTTTAGAAGGAACCTAGGTTAGGGTAATATAATAATACCTTTCCTCCCTTAAATAAAAATAATAAAAGAAAACCTTTATTTTCCAAATCTACAGAATAAAAATTTTAGAGGAGAGATTACTCGGTATAAGGATGAGGTGTAATGTCTGTCACTGCACTAGCAACTTGTTATTTGTGTAGTCTTAGTTTCAATATTCTAATATTCTCTTGGTTTCAGGTCTGGTTTAGAGACAAAATGAGAATTAATTTAGTTAATTGTTCAGACTCCTGATATGTGAGACATTCATCTGGCTGATAGATCTGAAGAATGGGTTTGTGCAAAGTGCAGGTGTTAAAGGTGCTGCCTGAGAACGAAGGGAAGGAATTACAGGATCTCAGAATGAAACAAGCTCAGCTGTTAGGCGTGGTAGAAATTCAGTGCTTCTGTTCCATAATTATAGTGTGTGAAAATATTTCATCTGTCATAAAATTGTAAGTTTCCTGTAGAAAGTAAATTAGAAAATGTGTAATTTCAGAAGGTCAAAACATTTTAAATGCATTATTTGGAGTAGTTGCTCATTTTTTTCCAGGAATAAAAACAGCATCCCTTTTCCCCTTTTTTCCTTAAATTTCCCTCGGTGCCCAGTATGAACAGTGTTAAGATCTTGTCTCTCTGAGCTCCAGCCAAGCACTGCCATGTCCTGTAGTTCCTCATGAAGGCCCAAACCTTAATTTCCACCCTGGACAGCAAAATCTGCCTGTGTGCTGGTGATGGTTGATCAAACTGGAAAAAAAAAAAAATGTGTTTTTAGTTGGTGCATTGATAGAAATGGCTGGTGATAGAAATTTCACTAGCTCTCCTTACCCGATCCCCAAGGCTGCTGGATCAGGAACATCTCCTGCAGCGTGCTGCAGAACCACAGCCTGCTGAAGTGTCTTCCATGGAAAAGTATGGGATCTTCCGCTTGCACTAGAGGAAGCCATGGAAATTATCTTTGTTAAAGAGTGTTTGAGAAGGGTAAAACAAATGACCTACCTGAGCTACTCGGGTAGCTCCTCTTTTATCACTATTTCTTCCTGAATTTGTTGCTTGCTTAATTTCTACATATGCTGGTAGAAACTAGCACTGTTAATGAAAATAGAGCCTTTTAGTATTAATTTTTTTAATTTGTGTGGATTCACACTGAGCTGGTCATGTGACTTCTGGTACTTAAACACTTAACTTACTTAAACAGTCCTTAACAGTACTTAAACAGTCCTTGTGCCGTTGCCTTGTGTCACGCTAAAGCGTTCAGAAAAGGAAGGCTGTGACTCTGAGCAGCCCAACTGGGTGGCACAGCTTAGCAGCCCACAGCAGATTGAAGATGACCTTCCATCCAAGGGTTTTAAAAGGTGCAAGCGCTTTTAAAGCAGGTAGAATGTTGTTGGGCTGGTTTTGCAATTTCTGATGAGCAGGTGAGGGATCAGAATGAAGCATGAATGTTGTTGTAGCATGTGGGAACTTCCCCACAATTAAAAACAAGAGAAAAAAGCCAAGGGGTAGATATCACAGCTCAGTCTTCTTTCCGTGTCTGTCTTCCAAAATCTAAATTACAGACTCACAAGGTGGTTGAGGTTGGCATGGAGCTCAGGAGATCATCTAGTCCAGCCTCCTGCTCAAGCAGGATCACCTAGAGCACACCCCACAAGACATCCAGGCAGGTTTTGAGTATCTCCATATATCCTGACTTCAGAGAAAAATAAGTTTCAGCTGGACAGACTAAAGTAAAACGACAGGCATCTCCTCTGTCCTCTCAAGTCGCTCAACTTGATCAGGAGCTCATGATGTGCAACAGAGCCCAGCAGGTAACTGTGCAACCTGCCCAGCTTTCTCCTTTGCTCGGAAAGGCGATGCAGGCCAGAGTCTAGCTGCGGGCTGTGTTGTTTCCTCGTGGCAGAGGGCACGTGTTGCCTGCTGAAATGGGTAACACAGGGCGAGCTGGCAGGCCCTGGCCGGACAGCTGGTACCCGAGCCATGTCCCCAACCTGGCAAGTATTAATGGTATCAAAAAGGTCTTTGTCCTGTGGCAGCTCCAAACCAAGAGCTGTTTCTAGTGATCATTATTTAGGCCCAGTGCCAGTTGCAAGCTCCTTTTTTTCAAAAAAAAAAAAAAAAAGGGAAAAGGCAGCTGGAAAGCTGTATTTTTCCAGGACACTGTGAGACAGGGCGAGGCCTCCTCAAAAGCTGAAACAGGAAGGTTGAGGGGTTGCTTGTGCAGAGGCTGGGGCCTGGTGGCTGTGCAGTGCTGCGATCCCGGAGGACATAGAGGTGGAGGAGCGAGTGCCTGTTGAGCAACAAGGATGGAGGGTGTTTCTCGGCCTCGGCACCGCGCGGAGCAAATCACAGCCCCAGAGACTGCAAGTGAAGGAAATAGCCTGCCGTTTGATTCCAGTGTGCTCAGAAACATACGTGCAGCCTTGTTGCAAACCAGCCAAGAGGTAGTTAGGAGTGAAGGAGCGCACGGGGGTCTCATAAAATCGGACTCTGGTGTTTTCTAATAGCCCAAGTCAAAGGCGCAAAGACACCCAAAGCGAGAGGCAGGTGACGTGTTGGAGCATTATGTAGGTAGGGCCACAACTAATAACGTGAAGTGTTGTTACAGGTTGTGCAGAGGAAAGATGATGGTTTTATTGGTCAGAGTTAGTAGTGAACTAAGTGGCAGAATTTATTGTGCAGTGGAAAAGATGCCTCAGATGATGAGACTGGAAGGACTATAAGGTCTTTGAATTTTATCCCTAGGATTTTAGTATTAATTGGGGTGCAGAGAAGTGTCACCCTTTCCCTGGTCTTTTATTTCCTCTTCCCCCTAATCTTATAGCTGAGATTATGCTCCAGCAAAGTTGATTTTGTGATAGTATCATCAGGGAGGAGAGGAACCTGTAGCTTTAAAAACAAGGTTTCTTTATTTATTACAAAACTGCCAACTAGGAAGGAGGAAGTCTGTGCTAGTCTAAAGGTTGAGATCTAGTTAGTGTGAGACAGACTCTTCCTCTTCCCTGTTTTCTCAAGGAAGGAATAAAAAAGTCTCTATTACCGAATTGAGATTCGTGCCTTTCACAAAACACTTCCCTGGTGGTCACAGGAGATGGACACACTAGATCAATATGATCTGGGTTAAAAGTTAGCTTGGGTGTGTTGGGATATACTGATGCCTTGAGCAGTGAGAAGGGACCACTGGAAATATAGATGCTCAAGTTTCCCCTGGTATTTGCTACTCACTGTTTGGAGCCCTAGGTTTGTTACTCATTTTGTAGAATAATAATGGGTAGGAGAGAAGAAATGGTTTCTCCTTGTTCTTCCCTTAACAGAAAATCGTTTCAGCCTTCTCTTTCTCTAAAGAAGCAGCAGTGTTGTTTTTTGCTGTATCAAATCTTACTTCTCACTTGGCTTGTGACATGTTGAAGGATCTTTGCAGAGAGTCCGTGACACTGCTTCTGTGAAGCACAAAGAAAAGTGGAGAAAGACTTAGTCTTTTAAACACAGGAATTGGTTTGAAAATGAAGTTAGAGCTGGAAAATGCAATCACTTTACTGCAGATGAGTATAAAAAGCTTTCTGAAGGAAAGATGAAATAACCAGGACATAGGGGTGGACCAGGAAAATGCAGGCTAGAAAACCTATAATATAGAAGTAAATAGGGAATGGCAGCAGCTAACAGGGAGTACAAGAGATTATGATGAGACATATAACACAGAAGACAAATGTTTGGATGTATGCTCATATTCTGTGCCTGCAGGCCAAGGGAAGCAATAATGCTTCTCAAATGCAGCGTTTGGGTAGAGCATCGAGGATCCTTCATTTTAAAAGACATATACTTTAGGAAGACCACGGAAAGAAGACAGCGATCAGAATGAAATGGTTAAAATCTCAGAGCCATAACAGAAGTACTCAGGATCAGACACTGACCTCAGCAGTTTTAATTTGGGTTTATATATACTGGCTCTACCAGGCAAATGCTTGGGAATTGCTGGGAGCAGGGTAGTATATAAGCAGAGAAGCTGCCTTTTCCATGACATGGCCGTGGTGCCAGACGCAGGGGAAACGCAGCACATGGAGCTTCTTTTTTGGGATAATGAGCCCGCCTGGGCTTCCACATGACCTGTCATGGCTAAGCGATTCCCACTCGCCAAGTCTGAAGAGAGCTCCACTCTCCCGGTGCTTTGCCTCAGTTGGCGCCGTGGAAAATCACAAGTTACTCAGAGCGCCAAAGAACAGCACTCGCCCAAAGGAGGAAAACAGAAAAGCCCTTGCAGCTCTCAGCAGAGCTTCTGGGTCTCAATTTATAAGCTGCAACCTGTTTTCTGCGCTGGTCGGCCCATAAGAAAGGAGGATGCATGCTGCATCTGTAAATGCGGTGCTGTCAGGCCTGTCACCTTCATCTGCTGACTGAAAGGCTGCAGTGTCACGGCGTAATTTCAGACAGCTGGTGTCTGATTGAGAAGGATTCTTCTATTAACTGCGAGCCTCTGGGAAGAAAAAGGGCTTTAGCAAGGCTTCCCAATAAGAAGATGAAGATTATTTAGTGTGTGACGTTTTGGAAAACAGAGCGCGGAGAGAAAGGGCATGCTAAGAGTGTCTCAGATAAACAGAGGAAGCTGTTGGTTAAACGTGGAAAAACAGGACAAGCCTGCGATGGAAAGCTCTCACTAGGTAACTTCCTGAGACCCAAATGAAAGTTAGAGCAATGGCTCTAGCGTGAGGCTGAGGGAGAGGCTTCCTGAATGCCAGTGCTTGTAGTTCTAGGACATGTGAGCTCTTCCTTAATGGGGTAAATTGAGGCTTTAATTCCATAGCATATTTCCTCTCCTCTTCCTGTGTCACCAGAGATTTTTTTTCTTCCCTGCCATAAACTGATGATTGTGCCTTCTTGGGATATATTCCATGTTGCTGTTAATGCATTTCTTTAATTAGGGCAATTGAGGCCACGGAATCATGCACATGTAACATCTCATTCCATCAATGGCTAGGATGTCCAGAGCAGGGAAGCATGCATCAAGCTTGGCGCACGTTTTTCAGCACGTTGTTTTTATTGTCATTACTAACATACTATTGTCTTGCCTGGTGGCTTTTCTAGCTCTTCACCTTTGGTTGGAGGGAGGACATCCGCCCCGGGGAGCCGCTTCACACCAGGAAGTTCTGCTTCGATGCCATCTCGCACAGCAGCCCTGTCACCCTCTATGACTGTCACGGGATGAAGGGAAACCAGCACTGGAGCTATAGGAAGGTTGGAATCACTCTGAGTCATTTCCAGAAATTCAGGCTGTCTTGAGCCTATATCCAATTTAGCCTGAGCTTCTGTTTTCCTATTAGAGAAGTTCTGTTTTAAAATCCACCATTAGAGAAGTTCTGTTTTAAAATCCACTGTCTTATTCCAATTTAGTTTGGTGATAATTTCTAATGTTCCTTTTGAACATTCAGCTATGTAGGTCAAAGTTAGATGAGTATGGATCTGATCCAGCACAGAGGGTGTCTGTGCTGGATCTATTCCCTGAAAGATGTTTTACCATTCTGGCACTTGAAGACACATGTGTCATTTTAACAGAAGCACTACTGGAAGTATTTTCATCCAATGTGACAGCAGCAAGAAAGGCTGCTCATGAGTTAAGTATTATTATTTTACTACATTTTAAAGATTAAAATTGCTAGAGAAAATCTCACTCAAAAAAAAAAAAAAAACCAAACCAACATTAAAAGCCTCAAACCAACATTAAAAACACTGCTGAAAGCCCACAGAAGGTAGGCGTTTATAAATTAAGAATAAATACTACTTTGCAAAGAGACTAGAGCAAGACTATGTTGATCTGCTAAGTTTCAACCTTTTCTACAAATCACTGAAAGCATGAGGATAAGCTGAAAACTGTCAGAGCTTCATTTAGGGCAAAGAAGCCCTAGTGATGCCACCAAGATTAATAATAATAATGAAAAAAAAAAGAGGTTAACTAGCAAGATGTCCCATTCCATTATTAAACTCTCTGTTATATAAATACAGTAAAAAGACTCAAACTGGTAACTAGGCCCTCAAAAAAAGTGTCACACAAAATAATTGAGAACTAGAAAATACTGTTGAGGCTTATGTGCAAAATTACGGTTCTAGATAATATATGGTAGCAAACTAACCGATAATGGTTAAAAATAGTTTTGCCTCTGACATTTTTTTTGAGTGCCTAGTTATAGTCTCTGCCTTTTGATAGTGTTTTATTGCAATTGGAGATGCACCACAAGATTTTCCAAAAATGCAATCCCTTGAAACCGAAGTATTACCTGTGATACAGCTAGAATGTATGGGACAGATATTTATAGGACATAAATTGTCATGGCTGTGTTGCTGCATATCTGGCTTTATAATGCCATAAAAGTTCTTCCTTGCTTCAGAGCCCTTCCTGTTTGTCTTGGTGCCTGCCCAGGCTGCAGGGAAGGAGCTTTCCTAGCTCCGGCACTTCACTGCCGCCCAATGTAGCAGGTCCGTATGACCAAGTGCAGATCTGGCACTGCCCTCTGGCTGGCTCATCACCTTGGATGTGCCACATAGACATAGCAGACAGTCAGAGAAATACTGACATTTGAAAAAAAATACACAATGGGACTTCTGCTAAATTCTCTGCATAGCTGCTTTTTGCGTTACCCAAAAGCCTTAGAAGACTCTCATAAAAATTCTCAGTGCAAGGCAGATGTTTACATCTCAGTAAGAAACCCTCATTCTTTTTTTCTTTCCTTTTTTTTTTTTTCCTTAAAGGATGGAAATACTGACACAGCCCTAACTGTAATTTAAACATAACGGCAACCTGATTAGTTTGCATGAGCGTTTACCGTTTGGCTATAAAACTTCAAACCTTCAAACTAAGAAACTACATTAGAATAAGATTATGAATGCTTTTTTTTCTTTTTCTTTCCTTCAGGCTTAGTTTTAGTTAGTCTACACATAAAGCAGCTTTTGATTGTTTCACATAGTTCATATCCTCAGATATAGGGCAAGTTTGCATTAGGGATTCTCGGTGGCACAGCTATACCAACAAAATCCCCGTGGTGCAATCCTTATCTAATTTTGAGAGCATCTTGCCAGTAGGATTTATGCTGTTTCCCAAACAGAAATAAATTTTATAAACAAAAGGATGCTTAGGATGGTTTAATTGCATCCATACTAGAGCCCTTTCTAGCATGGTATGCCACGAAATTATACCCTAAATAAATAAGAGTAACAGTCTGTGGTTAAGCAAGAAATGCTTCTTAAAAAAAAAAAAAAGAAAAGAAAGTAGTAATAACCAAGAGCAGGCCAGCAACTGTTCTCTTCTCTGCATTATTTACAGAAGTCATAGCTTTTTAGTCACATATCCATCTCACCAATGATTTTCTGAATGTTTTACAAAAAAAAAAAAACAATTTTGTTTGTCATTAATCTTGTAAGATCTTTAATATAAGGCAGTTTTTACCATGCTGTCGTACCATTCCTATAAAACTGGAAGATAAGAGCTTTTCATTCTTTCATGAATCAGTCTCTTTTCATGAACATTTGCATTCTTAAACTGCTAGTAGAAAGAAGTTAGCCCTATGAAGTGATTACCAAGTGTTGCAAGTGCAGTTTTAAGTCAGGCACTGCTTTAAAGTTCCATATTTTTGTAGAATATACACACTAATATCCTGTATTTGGATGCTGGCAAATAAAAATATTTAAAATATTTTACTGGCAAGGAAAATACAGTAATGGGTGAGAAGTGCCCTTCTGGAAAAAAGAATTCAGCTCATCCCCACATCCTGCCCTGTGTTTCCCATTGAAATGCAGTCGCAGAGCATGTGAACTGGATTCTTTTCAAATGAACTAAAGCAAAAGGATTTCTCCCATCCCTAATAAACATGTAGCCTCAGCACTAACCTTAGTCCAAAGCCGTGGACATCAGGTTGTCAGCACTAGCAGTTTCACTTAACACATGCACTTTTATTGTCCCCCACTATTTGTTGTTGTAGGTATAGCAAGTGAGACAAAAAAAAAATCTTGTTTCCATGCTGCCAATCAAATATAATGGCTGAGACACAGCTGAATCTTGAACTACATCTCAGTAGTTCAACTCTTTGAAACTCTAGTAGGCCTGTAATATTAATTAACCAATCCAAAATATCAATCTATAATAAAACAGCCACATATAACTTCAAGAAAGTTTTGTAAGAACTGATGAAGTGGAATGAACCCAAATGAGTGCTATTGTGGGCAGGAAAGAGAAGAAAGTGAGTGAAATCCTGGGGAAAAAATATTGACACCCTAATGGTATTTTGACTCAATGATGGGAGCGATGTGAGAGATTATATAGATAAATGTAAATAACTGGCAATGAGTAGATATTTGGGAGCATAATGGCCTCCCAGCCTAAAGGCATTTCCTCACTGTATGTGATTCCTAAGCCTGCCAGAGATTAACAGTGTCCCCAATTTTCTGTTCCTCCCAATGCAGGAATATGCTTCTGGTTTTCAATTTAGCATCACTCTGAGCTGATAGGCAAGGCAATACACTGGTTCTGATAAAGTGTGATCCAGTTTATGTGCTCTAGCCCCATTAGTGCTATTGGTAGGACCGCTGCTAGTATCAAGAAAGAGCTGATTTAGTGTGTCTTTAAAAAAAAAAAGTGCAAAATCTATTTCATTATGCCATAATTCTGCCCTGCACACAGTGATTATGACGGATGCTGGGCTGATAATATCAAAACCTGAAGTTCAGTGTGCACAGAGCAGCGCGGTTCCTTCGTGCCCTCCTGACAGCTTCAGGGACGCGCTGTGAGAGTGAGTCCACTCTTCACACAGCGGGGTATTCATAGATTATTTCCGCAGAAACTGAAGACACGTCATTGTGATAGTGGCTTTTATCATAGGGACATCTGTCCTGCAGAAACGGCGCTGGGGCGACCAACTAATTTCAGATAAACGAGTGGAGCCACTAACTGGTAACGACTTGCAGCTGCTCCTGACCTTGGTCGTGGTTGCAGCAGTGACCCGGGAGAAGCCAAAGGCTCTCTGCCTCATTACCAATCCCCTGAACTGCCGAGGCCTCTCATCTTACGAGGAGTTTCTCCTTCTACAGATGATATAATGACTTGCCCTCGTGTAAGATAAAGAAAGGAATCATTTTGCTGTTTCCAGATGATACAAAAGTCTCCAAAGGATTTCTTGAGGCTTTTCAATATTGATATAAAGAGGAATTTCTGTGTTTCTCTTGGAAAGATCTTCCCTGGCACGCGTACAACTGTTACAGGCTCAAAGTCCTTCTGTTGAATTCTGTGAGAACAGCAGGCTTTGACCTTAGGTCAGCCTAAGCTTGAGATGATAAATTAATATGCCTTTATATATAGCTAAGTCATCCAGAAGTTTTTCCGGAGTGGCAACTCTGACCCTGTTCTGAAAAGAGCCTTGTGTCTCCTAAAAGCCACGCTTTCCAAGAGAAAGCTCCAACACTGCCTCATTCAGAAATCACATCCCCTGGATGTTTCTGGGAGAACAAGAAGTGCCGGCTCTCTTTGGGCAGGCTGGGGTGTTTTTCATAACCCACTTTTGAACCGAAGCAGTTTCCTTTCCTCTTGTCCCAGCCACCCTGCCAAAGCTCCTCGTGTTCCAGCTTCCTAACAGCACAGCCCCTCCAGCCTGCCCGAGCCTCATCCCCATCTGTTGCAGAGGGAAACGTGGCAGATGTTTCCCTGCCGGCCCTGCAGCACAGGGGCAGCTGTGCAGCCGTCACCGGAGCTCCCAGTGTCGGGCAGTGCCCTCCGCTTCTCACGGGGTGACAGGGAGAGCCGTCTAGCTGCCGGAAGGGCAGCTCTATTCCTAGCTCCCTTTGGATGGGCTGGAGCTGTCGCTGGAGCACGTGCTGGTGAGGACATGGCAGCACCTTGTGCAAGGTGCAGGTACCCCAAGGTGCACGTTTAAACCTCCTGTTTAAACCTCACCTCCTAGAATAAGGGGGCAAAACGCAGAGCCTGCACCCTCCTGGTGCAAACAAACCCCATAGGTCTGGTGTAGTGATCCGTGACAGCAGCCCTCACACCCACTGTTCGGGATCTTGAGCTACTGACTGGAAGGAAGAGATGCTGGAGGTGAGACCCAGTGTTTGTGAAGGACTGTCCCCCGTGGCCAGACTGCAATGTTATGTTTCAAATTTCACTTGCAGCATATGCTGTTGCATATGCTAAAACTCCAAAAAGGGTATTACAAACTGCCAGTGTTTTGCACTCCCCAAATCAATTAATTTAATCTTTTGCAGTATAAAAGAGAAAAAAAATCCAAGCTTTCCTTTTCAAGTGCTTTTAAATTGCTACTATTTGTTGTTGGCTTATTCTGTTATATCTGGGGTTGCCTTCATACATCTTGTCTGCATGTGGGTATTTTTAGCCAGAGAGGAGTTTCTGTACGTTGTTTCTTGGCGTTTTTAATTAATCAAGGTTTGACAAGTGGCATTCGTTCTTCCCTCACAAACTGTGCTGGGGCAGGCAGGCGCGTCCTGGGTTAGTATTAAAATCCTGGCAGGGCACGTTTGGCACAGAGGAGAAAAGCCCGGGTGTGCTTACTGGAAGTAATCTGAAATGTTATTTCAGCAGATGTCGTAAATGCATTTCGGAGTCCCTGGAAGCTCTCAAACCACCAAAGCACTCCCACAGCTGTCTCCCTCAGCCACTTGCCTACATGAACTAAATACGCTGAAACTATCAAATCCGCAAACACCCGTCGTGCATCTGCGTGGTTGCTGCTTCCCCCGTGATCCACAGTCAGGCTATTGACAATGCATTCCAGCTTTGTGATACAGAATTAGTAAACAATGATAAATAGCATTTCATAAAGCAGCTTAATAAACGCTGATTTTGACAGTGTTACAATTTACTCCTCACGAGGGGGACAGAGCATTCCAGCAGCCTGTCTTACCAAGGTCGTAGACAAAGTCTGCATTTTATGAGGTGGGAACTGAGATCACCAGTCCTATGTCTGACCAGTCATCATAGCACATCAGTTACTATTCCTACCCAAGCACTGTAGAAAATGTCAAAAAACAAATCCAAACAGGAAGCTTTGCAGTGGTTTTAAACAGGGAGTTAACATGATATGCAAAGATTTTTAAAAGACATTTCTGTTTTTCCTCATTTTGTTTTGTGGCTGTTAGTGAAAGACAAAAGGATGCCTTCTCACTTGCCTGAATCCCCAGTTTTCTGAGGGGATAATAACCCAAGAACGATCATTTCATTCTCTGCAGCTCGCAAATAATGCCTCTTAATTATACAGGGTTAGCACATGGACAGTACAAAATCATTTCAGCTAGTGCTGTTTTAATCCATGTTCTGTAAAATGAGAACACTCCCAATTACTTGGCATTTTCTACCTAATTCTGTTTTTTTTTTTTTCTCATCCCTGTAGGACAAAACTTTTTTCCATCCGGTAAGCAACAGCTGCATAGATTGCAACCCAGCAGAGAAGAAGATTTTCATGAACAGATGTGATCCTTTATCTGAAACTCAACAGTGGATGTTCGAACATATTAATATGACTGTTTTAGAAAAATTTAACAGCAAGGCCACTTCCTAGGAAAAAAAAAAATACAAACGAAAAAGCCAATTACATACAGACTGCAGACTACATTTTTGCTAGCATCTGGGTCAAAGGAGTCAGGAATTAAATTTCCTAGATCCAGGAAATCTGTTCTGAGGATTAAGAAAATGCCACAGCAGAAGCCAACAGGCTGTCCTCGTGGATGTACAGTTATCTGAAGAACTTGGCCAAGAGCCTCACCGGATGCTGCTGAGAACTTCAGGCTGAAAATTCCCTTGCTGGTCGAGGGAAAACTTTGTTTAAGAACTGTTTAAAAATATTCCAAGTTAATAAAGTAAAACAAAACTCTAGAGTTTCTCAGGTTAAATCCTGCTGTAGTGAGTAGCTCAGAACAGCCGTTACAATGTGGGGTGGGTACGTGGTGTGCATTACTGCTACGGGAACCTGAAGAAATCCCAGGTTTTAGAAATAAACATGCTGGTGGAAGAATAACGATGTCTCAGCACTCCCCAGACAAGATATATGCTCTGTTGACGTTCTCTAAATAAAAGGTTGGGTTAAGCGGGTTTAACCCTCAGAACTGCTGCAGTTAATTTTAAATACCTCCCTTTTACATTCCATTCATTACCAAAATAGGAATGGTAGAAATCTTAGGGTCTAGAATTACACTGTAGTGAAGCATGACAGAAACTGTAAAGCCTTGACCTCCCATTTCTCCTCTTCAGCCAAAAAAATAAAAAAATAAATTAAAAGTAAAGCAATCAAATTGCTATAAATGGTGCAGAAGTGACCAGAAGTGATTCAAATCCAACTGTCACACCAGGTGAGATTTTTTTATTGGCAAGTGTAACGTCAGCAACTTCAGCATAATGAAAGATTTGTGGATTAGCTGTCTTTTCCTAAGGTAGGATCTTTACCAAAATTTAAATTGAATTGAACGTAGTCTGAAAAAAAAATCATGAGGATAAGAAAGTAATCCAGGACTGCATGTTGAACTGGGTTAGTCAAATTAATATTGTCATCGGCATTGTCAATTAATACTGTCATCAAGTAAAACATTTCTGACTCCTTGCAGTGCAATTTAGAAGATCTTGCAGAGATCTTCTCATATTATCGTATTTTGACAGCCAGGAATGAAGGGGAAATTTACATGAAACCATGAAACTATTGAGGGTTCTCCCAGCTGTTAGCGAAATCCATGATGGGAATCACACAGATGTCCAGAATTATCGAGTTAATGGTATTGGAAATTCCATGCTGCAAGAAAAGAGAAGTGCAAGCAAGTTAAATGTTACGCCCTTTGGGGGCCTTTACACGCACTATGCAACACACAGGCACATACACAATCCAGGTGAAGACACAACTTGGTCATACAAATGATTGCTGTGGCACGGGGAGCCCCTCAGCTCCGTCATGTTGCTGGCGTGAGAGGGAGGAGGGTAATGGGTGGTCTAAAACTTACTTGAGAGGCCTGTGGTTCTTCCTCGACAGAAATTATTTAATAGTGATGTGTGGAGCATAACTGACAGGTTTGGGACTTCTCAAGTTGAGAGCACATATAAATTTATAAGCATGTGGCCTGTTTTTCCTTGAAACAAGAACTTAGAGGTGAAAGTACCGCTAATGTGGATAGATCATGTCCTGTAAGAGATGGCTGTAATAGGGTTTCCAGGTTTCAAGAGTGTCACAGGTAATTAAGTCATTTATTCTGATGCCTGTTTTTGCTGATGAAACAAAATGCTGACATGGGAACTACCCTGTTTTGGGACAGCAGGGTGACTGTTGTGTTTATTGCTCTTTAAGCCGTGTTCATGTGCAAAGAGCATCGATCACCTCTAGAGGATGGCTCTAGTTCCAATAACCACGTGCTGTTTTATGGCAGCATCTTGTAGGTGCAGATTAAGACCCTAAATTTTGTGTCTTAGGAACTTTTTTAGGAGATGAATGAGATCTTGAAGGATGCAGGATGCATGCACTTGGAAAATGGTGAAATGCATCCATACATTGAGCAGTTGCTGTGAGTTAGTGAAGAGGAATTTCAAATAGTCAAAAGAAATATGTCTGTAGCGTTAGACTGCTCATTTTATGATTTTAAAGTAGATCTTTTTTTGAGGTGTTGTTTAAATTTAAGTGAAGATATACTGCACTGAAGATTGGAAGCAGCAAGACTTTCGTATAGGGATATTTCAGATTTATTTAGCTATCAGTACGGAGAAGCTGCCTGGGAACTGCAGACTGTCAGTCTTCCCAGGTGCTTGTGCTTGTAGCATCTTTTATGTGCAGCCTGAATATGAGGAAAGAGTGTCTGGAAGAAGAAGAAAGCGGGTGCCTGAAATGTAAATGAAAGCAGCAGATTGAAACTGGCCCCAAACTGTCAGAGTCCTGGGAGCAACACTGTGTGCCTGCAATGTGCTGAGAGGCAAGCAGAGCCACAAAGCCAGCTAAGTAATTTATATCGGGCACAGATTGGGAGAGGAATATCACTCAGTGTCTGACTGCATCTCAGTGGTCTGGTGTTGAATTGTGTAATGGAAATTAGATGCTGTTGGGGCAAAGATATTCAAAGCCTTTTACACCCCTGGTTGAGTAATTCTGCACAAAATCTTGCACTGCCTGAGGAAACCTTCCCATTACTCATAGTTGGACACTAATTGTAAGCTCTAGCAGTCTTTATAAATTTTGTAATTTATCACTAAACACTCCACCCTACTGATATTCAGCTCTTTTGAAAACGTGTTCTGAATAATGTTGGTTTTAGTTTTTATGGGCAAAATATAGGATAAATATTTTAAAGCCTGTTGTGTGTCAACTACAACCAACTTCTGATCAATCTGGAAATACAAAGCTGGAACGAAGGGCCAGATGTTCAGAATCATTTAATAAGAACTTGCCACAGTAGAAATACACATGCATACATACATACATATATATCTTCTTCCACTGCTTATATATATATATATGTTTACGTATGTATACATATATATAAAAGGTGTGTGTGTGTTTATCAGTGGAAGAAGATAGGTGCAGAAGAGAGGCTTGTTTCCACTTAGGGGAAACAAGGGGGCTGATATTCCAAGTATTCAGTATGACTAGAATTACATAGAAAAAAAAAACATTGTCTAGGTAGGTCTAATTAGCCTAAAAGTGAAGACCGTTATCTCACTATTTTCAGCTTAAGTAGATTTCTCTTTAAAAAAAAAAAAAATGAGAGAGAAATTGTAGTGTGGAGCCTCATTGCAGACAGCTGAAAATCCTCCTACTCTAGGTAGGTTATAGCCTAGGGACAAAGATCTCAAAATGGTTATGACTTGCGAAGCACAGGACTCCGTCAACAGAAAGTTTTATTAATAATATATGATCATCCTTACCTCTGAATTAAATTCTGTCTTGGGTATTCTCCAAAGCTTCCCACTGATAACATCATTTTATGACTAATTTAACATTCAGAATTTCTGTAAGGCTTTCTGCACTCCTTTCCCACCCAGAAAACATCTGCACAACTCAAAAGGTAGGATGGATAGACAGATAATTTTACTCTCATATTTAACCAGGAGAATTTAGCTTCAATGTGCATTTTTCTAAAAGGGTAGACTATATAGAAAACTTTTCACAATAACAGATAGTTCTGAATTATGTGTTGAATCAATCCTCAGGTAGCAAAAACTGATGGAAACTGTAGTTTCAGTGGAGCTGTAACAGCCAGTGTCAGCTGATGGACTTTCCTGTGTCTTTCAATAAGTTATTTTACAGCTGACAGGGCTTTAATCAACGTACCTGTAAACAAGATATTTTTTATCTTAATTAAGAATTCATCAGCATCTACCCTTCTTTTGATTTAAGGCTATCTCACTCTTTTTGTGGTCTGAAAACTAATACTATGGGAGATAACAGCTGCAAATATATAATGAAAACACCAAGTGCAACTAAAACTCTGAAATAATATATATATTTTCTTGCAAATGTTGCAAAAGCTAAATTAAAGAGAAGCCTTAAGGCCAGGGAGTTGTAGGAGAGAAGGATGGGTTGGGAAAAGAAGCATTTCACAGAGACATGCTGCAGAGCAGTCATGTTGCAGTCATGACAATAATTTTGCTTTTCATTAGCTATGATCTTATTATAGAAAAAAAATAGATTGTTTTAGAGCAAATGGTTCTGTAATGTCACGGATGTCCTAGTGATATAATGCATACTTCTTATTAGAGTATTATCAGTTTATGGTTAAGTGGTCTGTAGCTGCTGAACCGAGTCTCCTTCGAGATAAAGACAGACTAAGCTTGCAAGGAAGCTGACAAGCACTTAACAGCCTTTGATTACTGTCAGTTCACCAGGCATCAAAGTCTCAGGTGACCTCAGTGAAAACAGATGCCACGGAGGACTATAAAGGAAGGGTGCAAGGGACTGGCAGAGGGATGTGCCTTAAGCCTGCCCAAGCCAACCTGGAGTGCTGCACTTAGGAAGGCGGCCCAGGGAAGCTTCTGCCACAAGGGGTGAATCCAGTTTTGTGTGAACGGGGTCAATCTTTAATGCCATGGTAAGAGTGGACATGCATTAAAAAAGAATATGAAGCTGGAAATATTTTCTGAATGCCTCAAGGTGATTAGGCAAAGCGTTTCAAACCCTCTGCAAACCAAAGGCTGATCAGAAATAGCCCCTTTGTAGCTGTCAGTCATATGAAGTTGGTGAATTCCTTTAACTCCCAGGTCTCTTGCATATATCCTTTTATAAAGAGCACATGGATCCCAGAATGACTTTCCCTAACTTTCTGAGGATCTTATCCTACCTGAAGGGGGGTTTTGAAATAACTTTTAAAGATTATATCTGGTATAAGTCAGAAGATACCCAAGCAGAATCAGGAAAATACCAGGTTATTACGTTCTGTGTGCTAACAGATTTTGCTAGACTTATTGAAAAATAGTAAGTATTGCCTGGAAAACTGTAGTGATTGAATAATATAGCTTGGGCAATGTCTAGTCTGTAGTGCTTTCTATTCCTATTTCTAGTCAAAAACAAATTCACATTTTACTGAATGTGTTGCTGACAGGTTTTTTAACCATATGTAATACATAAATATGTAATGAGGTCTACTGTAATCTGATATTTCCTTGTTATAATTCTGAGTGCACTGGCCTGAAGACAGCCTAAACAGAGAAAAACCTCTTAGAGCTATCTAGCAAATGCATGTAAAAACAAACACCCAAACAATGCCAAAGTTGAGCTAGAAATGAATTGAAAAACATCTCACATTTCCAAACCGTTCAGGAGACTACATTTGCTCCTTGTGATGTCCCTGTTTCCTTTCAGCCTAACATTAGTCTCAGTGATATTATGCACTGAAGTAGGACATCTGAGAATAACATGCTGCCGTTTGGCGTAACAGCTGGTGGACAGCATGTTGCTAGAGAAAATAATCCCTTGTGGGTACACTTGCTCAGAAATCCCTGTTCCAGCTTGGCAGTCTGATATACAGAGTCCTGGATATTGGTAAGGTTCCCATCTTTGCAGCCTTTCTGCCTATTTCAAAGGACCTGATAGGGTGGTAGGACCTGATAGTAATACCTGATAGCATGTGCTTCATTGCTCTTCATGAAATAAAGCAGGCAGTAAGGGAATAATGATGATGTGGGTTAAAACAATAAGAATATATGGTTACTTATGATGCCAGGTCCACAGCATTATCAGGCAGGCTAATGGTGCACAAAGATCCACGTCTTTTTTGCAGCCATTGAGGCAGATGCACAGCCAGGTGCATGAGAAGGAGCCCAGTAGGCTGGACCTGTAGGAAATCCCTTCCCTCGGAGAAGTGCAGGAGAAGCCACAGAGGCCTTTCTTGAAGGACAGTGGCCCTTCCTGAGAAGCAGGTGAACAGGGTATTGAGACAGACATTGTGGACAGTGCAGGTGACGTGAAGGGAGCCACAATGAGGTAGCTCTGGTAAGTCATAGTATCTGAAAGACATTAGTATGGGGAAAAGAAAACTTAGTCCTCATTAACCTTCATCCTCATTAACCTCAGCACAACCTAACCAACCCTTTGGCAAAGTATTAGTTTATTTAATTAAGTTAATCCTTCACCTCTCCCAATATATGATTCCAATCTTGAAGGAATTACAGCCCAAGGAAATTTCCGCTGATAGCTCAGAGCATCTAGCTGGCTCTGCTAGTCTGCACAGGTTAGTCAAAAACCCCGAATGGCACCAAGACCAGAGCAATATTATCAGGCTGAAAAATCTGCAAGACTCTTAACCATCTCTCTGTGAAAAAAGGGTCTCATTAGCATTCAAGAATGATTGATATTAATGATCCCAGATTAAGCAGATCAGGAGCCATGAGCCTGCAGTGAGGTGAAAGGCCAAATGGCAAGGTTCTGACATGGCAGTTTAATTGAGAAAGGAAGGAGGAAATAGGTAATAAAATGGGTTATTTCTAGATATGAAGGAGGCACGACCTATGGAGGCCAACTGCCAGCAGTTTTGGATGCCTCCTCACAGCAAAATTTGCATGTTCATTCTGTCACATACATGCAGGAGCTGAGACACAATCACACACACATGGATGAGCTTAAATACAGAATAGAGAGAAGTGCCTGATGTGAAATGTCCCTCTGAGATGGTGAGTTAGGGGAGAGCTGCTAGAGCAAAGCCAGCGCCGAGCTCCTCACCGCGGGGAGGAGAGTTACACCGAGCCTGGGAGCAGAACCACTGGGACGGCCACTGTCTCTGCTCAGACTGAGGATTAGCTGCATCGCAGGCTTTCTTCATAAGGGGAAAAGCAGTTGGGTTGGTTTTCCTAGAAATGGCAATCCGGATCAGTACAAAGCAGTTCTGCCTCCTCCCTGTGTATCAGAATGACTCATGTTTCCCTTTGGACACTACATTTAGCTCTTAAAAAAAAAAAAAAAAAAAAAAAACCAGTGTGGCTCTGCCTTCGTTGCCTTCATGACGCCTTGCAGCGCTTGCTCTCTTTTCACCCACTGCAGTTATTTTCTTTATTCTTCACCTCCTGGGCTTTGTTCCCTTCTTCTGCCTCCCAATCTGCAAGGTTCCTCCAGAACAACAATGCTCTCTCCTCCCTCGTTGCTGGTTTCCTGAGGAGCAGTTTTGCCTTGCAGATCCCTTCCCGGAGCTCACAGTGACTGCGGCTGCTTGGATGTGGAGCTGGCAGCCCCGGGAGCCCTCCTGCCCCAGGGGCTCCTCTTGCTGCCGCTCGCACAGGGTGCCCGGGGAGGAGGCGGAGGGCCCGTCACACCAGGTCAGGCTCACTACAGATTTTTCCATGATAGAAATAAGGTTCATAGTGCAGACAGACAGACAGACATCCATATGGCTTCCTACCAGGAGAAAATACCATCAGTCATCTCTTTTGGCAGCTTCAAAATTCAGCTCAGCCCAGAAGGGGGATTATGTAAGAACTGAGGCACCATATTCTGTAGAGAGGCTTCCTATGAAGCAGCTGAACTTCAGCTCAGTAAGCAGGTTTTAACTCGTGATTGTTCTCATCAAACTTACGTGGAGGCAAGATCCTGAGTTAGAATAATGTTAAATTAAAGTGTATAAGCGACAAAGGGTTATAACGGGGCTAGCTGAAGCCTTTATTCCAAATCTAAACCTGATAAGTAATCTCTGATGAATGCATGATATGGGTTCTCCTCTGGTCAAGTTGCAGAGAACATGAGGTGCTAGTTTTTAACAGCCTCCCCAAAGAGAGATTATCATTGAACACGAAGCAGCTTTTGCTTTTGCTATAGGGGTCCTCAGTTTACTCCACAGGCTATCAGCACAAATAATACATATAAAAAGAACTCCCTAAGATTCTTGCTATCAAAGCTGCATTCGCAGAGACAGCAGCAAAGCATGATCTTTTCTTCCTTATTAGCTTAGAATACCTTCATTTGTTTCCTATTTGCTTTTATGCATCTGCAGTGTCTTCTATATTGAACTGGAAGACACGATAGGAATTGTCCCTTGACCTTCTGCTAAACAGGGAGTCAGAGTCGGCAGCAAGTCAGACTGGCAGCGTGAAGCCTGATTAAATGTGCTCTAAAAGGACTGCCAGCCGAGGAGGAAGGAGCCCTCACCGAAGCAGAAGCAGCCGCTCGCAAACTCAGTTGCCTTTATTCCAATTACATCAGTCTCCAAATCACAGCCAGTGCTCTACCACTAAAGATACGAGGAGGATCTTTATGCCTGGAAGGATAATGATGTTTAATCAGGGCTCTGCTGGAATTTTTCTGTGTGTTTCTCTGCGCCTTGTCTGTGTGGAACTGCTCTCTGGAGAGGGGGAGGTTGATCCACGATGGCTGTCCCTGCAAAGGGGCATTTTCCTTCAACTGCCCAGATGACCTGCTCCATTGCCCACCCCTCCCAACTCCTCACAGCAGTCCAGCCCACAGAAACACGCGTAGAATCACCCAGCACGGAGTAACAAAACAGAAATTTGCAGCCCCTCCTGAGCCTCTGAGAGCTTTCTATTTACCAAGTAGCCTTTCCGATGGTCAGGGCGATTTCCAGGCATCTCTGTGAAGAAACAGCTTTTCCTGCAGGTATCCTGCAAAATATCCATTTCTCTCCTTTTTATGAGAGTCCAGAATACAGCCTTCTCTTGCTGTTAAACAACATTTAGGATGAAACAGTCTCTGGAGATTCAAGCAATGTTTTTTATAGGGCCAAGAAGGATGGCTAGGAACAACTTTGTGTAATCCCCATCCCGTGTGGTTGTAGGCAGTGCAGCCCGTGGTGACCTGGGCTGTTAGATGGCTAATAGAGTTCAATCAAAAGGCAATACAGTGTTGTCTAATTTTCTGGGAACTAAGATAAAATTATTTGATTATGTGTCATTTAGAAACCATAGCTCTTTGGAAAAAGAAAGGGGGGGGATGGGAAATATTTCAGGTGTGAAGTATTATACAATAGACTATAACTAGTAACCTATACATTATAATAAGTAAAACAAAAAGATACACTTCTGTGCTGACTAGTCTAAGATAGTTGGCTTAGGTGAAATTAAGCAACAGCTGTAGAATTCTTGATCAACTTACTGATGCATTAAAATTATGTTTTAGTGACACTTTTAAAGGATTTGCAGAGAGCACATGCCTGTAAATTACTAGACTGAAATTAAGGACCTGAATTATGGAATAAAAATTGTACACCTGTCCTGTTTGGATGTATTAAGTTACGGAATATAAAGTAAAAGATTGTTAAAGTACAGTTTCAAAAATTAGAGTGATCTGAATGAATAAATACCTCTCGGAAGCTACAATATTCCCACTTTCAATTTGTTGTGCACCTGTTGAAGCTGGAGCACCCTGTTGTGTCAAGAGGATGAGGAACCCAAGAGCCTTGGGCCGAGCAAAGTTTGTGCTGCTCAACCCTGGTGCAAGCAGCTCTGCTGTACTAAAATCCCCAGATCTGCCCCTGTAGCAAAGGGCTGCCTCGCCCAAGCCAGGAGAAAGAGCCCGGTTGGTACTGAGCCATGCGAATATCTTGAGTGGCTACTGAAGCAAGAGCCAAGTACAGCACTGTGTACACACACACCCTTGTTCAGCACACAGTTGTACGTACACGTAGGAGTCATCAAATGCAAGTGAGGAGGCACCGGGCAAGTCAATGAGCACTTGATTCTGCTAAAAGGCTAGGTAAGTAGTGGCTGGCTTGGAGCCCATACCAAAAACAACGTAACAAAAACACAGAAATTCCCAATACTGCTGATTCTTGCTCCTGTGTACAGCTGATAAGTTTAGCCTATGGAAAGTAGGTAGCTGCACTGCGGAAGTTTAAAAGCTGTATCTGGGCACAAGGAGAGCCAAACAATCCACAAAGACGAGGCAGGGAAGGGTTCCTCAGGACCTGCTAAGTTATTTACCCTTCAAGGCACCCTTTCCCTTTTTTATTTGCATGTGTTTACTTCATGCCCTGCAGCCTAGTTTAATGCATGCCCCTGCACTTCATTCTTCAGGGCTGTGCTTCTATTCTAAAATTTTCCAGACTAAATTGGTTGGGTAAATTCATGCCTTACATTCACAGTGCTTGCCAGAATTATGGTAGGATTTAACTGGACCCGATCTTTTTGTCTGTTTGGCAAGTTTTGTCTTCGAGCAGCTTTCTGAGTCTGCCGTTAAAGTCAGTGTTGATTTTTAAGGCCTCTGGATGTCATAAGTTGCAAAAATAGGAAAACTCTAAGCATGCATTGAAAATAAGTGACTGCTCCTAGTCTAGCAAGCTTAAAAGGGTGCTGTAGTGAAATGCAAAAATGGAAACTTCCCTAGCTGCAGAAGACAGAAAGTAGTATTTCACTTTCCACATTAATTATTTGGGACTAGTTCTACTGAATAAGCCTTAATAAATATCCCCCAGGATCTCCTGTAGACTCAAATAACAACAACAACAAAATACGATTGAGAGGGATTTTCTGACTAACCAAACGGCTACAAAAAGAAAAAAAAATGTATCAGATCCCAAAGGAGACTGATGTCATTCACTTCACAGGCACTGCCCTTTGGCAAAGGAACAATTGTGAACAGAGAAAAAAAAATATTATTAAGAGAAGAGTAACGTGCTTTAGATAAATAAAAAAAAAAAGCAATTAGTGATCAGTTTTAACATAGCCTAAAGTTAAACACAGCAAAACAACTAGGATTCTCCCATTTATATGATCTCAAGTTCACGGCCTGGGGAAAGTGCTGTGCTTAAAAGACAGGGGAGCATTATGTGAATTTTGCAGCAATTATCTAATTACCTTTGATAACATCAGATGCAAACCTTGAAGGAAAAAGCCCAAGAGTTTTCAGGAGAGTAGCAAGACTTGAAGCAAGGAGAAGCAGAAAGAGGAAGGACTCAGGCTGGTCTCTATGTGGCTATTCTTGCTGGATATGGAAATGATGGCTCCTAACCTGCAGTTAGCATTAAAAGTAATACATAGGAAATATGGAAAATCAAAATGTTTGCTAAGAAACATGCACATAAATGATACATATTTAAAGTAAAGACTGTGCTTGGGGCAACAATTTTAAGGGCAACCTGTATGTAAAGAGCATCAGTGAGTTTTAAGTACATGAACACAACTAAATGGAGCTGGCAGCTTTATCTCACATTTTTATTTATTTATTTTTAAAGGCAGAGTGTTGCACTACTTCCACACTTCCTGCTCCTCATCTTTTTGAAGGGATCTGAGCGTTATAAGATTCTCCACATGAAATTCTGACTCGATAAAGCAATGGCTCTCCTGCACCCGGGAGGAGAGTGGCCAGGCTGTCATTGCCTCCTCATTCCCTCCTTTCTTGGTAGGAAGTGCAGATCCTCCAAGGTCATGCAGGAGCCTTTCCTAGAGTGGATTTCTGGGAGCAAAAGGCTGTATTTAGCCATTGTGAAATAACAGCTAGGCTGGTGAGGGTAAAAGCAGAGAGATAGGGAAGGGTGAGAAGATAAAATTGCAATGTGTTCTGCTGAGGATGCAAAGGTTTCTGCTGCTATGAGCCTGTGTGCGTGTCACCAGCAAGGGACTCCAGCTGACTGCTCGGCAGGTCCTGGTCAACCAGCAGGGCAGGGCTATAAAAATGCCTGGGAGCTGCATGACTGTTTGCTGGCTCCAATTTATCCCCTCTGAATTGCCATCGCAGGGTCTCACCTGCCCTCTGGGACTGAGGCTCAGGAAGCACCAGGCTGCACACAGGGACCACCGTACCCGTGTGCCAGCCACGGGGCTAGCATGTGTGATGTGGCCTTTGCCGAGAGAGCAAAGGCAAAACGGCACCACTTCCACTGGATATCTCCAGATGTTCATGTTTTTACACAGCGGAATCATCCTGCTTGCCTGTTACTCCTGACAATTTGGTGTGACAAGTGGAGATTTATGGGGAACACTTTCTCCTTGCTTCATGATAGAGCAGCTCAGCTCATTAAGCCCAAACCAGCAGCAGCTGAAGGAAAGATTCCCCCTTCCCTCTAGGTAAAGGGGAGACTTTGCTCCCTGCAAGAAGTATCCCTTCTTCCTGAGCTTTTCATCTGACCATATATTGAGATGCTCCACAGTTAGATCACACTTAAAAGAGGGGAGCTTCTCCACTTTTCTGGGCAGGAATGTTGAAAAGTATGTGAAGAAATTAGAGGAAAGCCTAGTTCTGACTGAGGCTTGTGATGCTTGCAGCTCCCCGGGGAGAGCTTCCACTAAGGTACATCTAGCGTAATGTTTTTTCTCTTAAAAGCACATGTTGGAACAATGGGAACTAAACATTTCTCTTATTTGTCTTCCATAACATTCCTGGTATTTGAGCACAGTGCTTAGTATATGCAAATATTGTAGCCTGCTTAAAAAATGCATAAGCATTATACTGGTACAATACAGAAAACCATTTGCATTTCAGAAGATGAAATAATATATTACAAAACACTCTACCCAAAAGAGCGACAATTTATAGATGACTGAATATCAGTTTAAGGCTATTTTTGGCTGTATGCATATATATTTGAAGTTTACAGCTTGATTTTTAACTGAGCTTTTTGTATATATGTTATTATTTTGTTTTTTAACAATATTACTAGGTTTTGACTAAAACTTCAAATTTTATTCTTCCCAAAGCAATAGTGATCTAGATCTGAGTTTTTTAGCATATGTCTTGTGAAAGTATGTTTAATTTCTTTTTTTTTTCCTGGATTATTTTTGAAATAGACCATAGGTTTTATTCACTTCTCTGGTGAGGGCTAACAGTAGAGATCCCTAAGCATTCTGGTTTTAAGCAAGGCTTTTTAAGCTTAATCCAAAACTGAGAAACCTCCCAATGCCTTTTTTCCCTGCCTGCATTTTTCCCGAGAGCTGACGATCACACGCAGGTGACGCCAGTGTGAGAAAGCGAGGGCGTGTGCGAAGGGCCGGAGCGAGTCCGGTTAACCAGCAGCCCTGGGGCAAGGGCTGGAGGCGGCCGCTGGAGCTGCCTGCGCTGCACAAGGAGAGTGGCTTTTCCTAAGGGAGTTTGTACCGCCAGGGCTGGAGTGCATTCGCTCCCGGGGCTGTATTGCAGTGAGCTCTGCAGACCTCTCTTAAAGCTTTATTAATTGCAGTAGCAACAGCTGTGTGCAAGGACTAACTTTCAGCTTCCTTGCACGGAGGCTTTCCCATAAGCGAGGCCAAAGGCTGGAGCAGGCTCTTGGGCTCTGCAGCACACGGACACCTTGCGAGGCTGGCTGCGAGCTGCAGCTGCTCGCGTGCTGGGGACGAGGAGGTAGCCATTTCCTAATAAAATATAATTGAGGAGGGGAATACCTGCCCAGGCCTGGCTTCCATCCAAGGAGATGGAGCTTGGAGAGAAGGCGAATAGGAAAGAACAGGAAATCGTTGTGCTGCTTAATGTTACACACACAAAAGCGTGCCTGAGCTGTTTGCTTTGCAGAAACAAAAGAAGAGGCCTGTGCCTGAGCAGCCGCGCTGCTGCGAGCCGCGCTGCTTGCACAGCCAATTTTCCTGTTACCAAAAGGAGGTGTAAGTAATTAGTTTCTTCCGCCCTCTCTATAATGAAGCAAAAGCCACCAAATTCACTGGTATCCCATTAATAACCTATTGTTGCACACAAGCGTTTGGTTTCCTGCTCCTGAGAGGGGCTCGAAGGGCACAGAGCCCTCCAAAATCGCAGAGCGGTTGATTAAACACAGCAGAGCTCCTAAAACGGACCTAACCCGGGGAGTTTTAGCTGGAGAGCTGGCAAGGCTTTGGCTTCCTAGGTCTAGCTGGGAGACGGCAGCAGGGCCGGAGCCCTGCACGTTGCTGCTTGGCAGCCTCTGAACAAGCTCCTCTCCCACCTGCCTTTTTCCAACCAAATTTGCCTTGTTAGCTGCTAATTTCGCTAAAGCCAGCAGACGCTATCTTGTAACTGATTTTATTTCATGCAGAGAACACTGCTTTGGTTAGTTATTTTCTGGCTTAAAATTGATACACCAAGGCAGAACATGAGCCCTGGGGGAAAAAATTGTATCCGTGCTTTTTAATATAAAAAGTGACAATGCGAGTAAAAAATTATAATAACTTAACTCTCCTCTTGAGCTGGGGGATTTTTTCTTTTATCATGGCATGCAAAACAGCCCTAAGTTGCATCTAAGCTTTTTCCTAAGAGTGGTATCTATTCTTTTGTGGGAAAAAGCTTGCTGCTGCTTTCTCGAGAGCCAAGCAATGGGCATGCATTATACACAGGGCATCTGATACCTGAACAAGAGCTAATAGGACCCGAGGCATTTGCAGCAGCGTGCGTGGTGCTCTGCCTCCTCCTGTGGCCTGCAGGAGATGCAGGACGCAGCATCTTCACCCAGAAGATACAAGCATTGGAAGAGCTGTGAATTTGAGCCCAAACACTTGTTCTTTTAAACTCTGCCTTCTGTGGAGGTGCTCGCACTGGTGAATTGCGCTCCGGCCTCCCGCTTCCCGGCTCCCGAGCTTTTTCCCGACTGAGTGCCAAGTGCCACGTGGGAAGCTCTGTGGCCTCATGATGCAGAGCGCTGATCTGCAGGAAAATTTGCAGATTAAAAACAAACACGAAAATCCTGTGTGTATGCCTTTATAAGGGATCAGGTATAATCCTTTTCACAAAAGGTATATAAATGTAAGGCCTGAATAAATGTCTCATTGTATATGCTGTTTAACTGAGTAGAAGTACAATCATATGCCCGTGTCTGATCCAGCTCAAATTATGTTCCTGTGTGCTGGGAGGGCATGTAACTAGTGTGAACAGTTGTGGCCTCACTTTCCACCATGGTCTCTTTGGGTTTTTAAATATTTTTATTTAGGGTAGAGGAGCAATAGAAGAAGGAAAGTGTTTTTGCTTTTCCACATTTTGAAAGAAGCCAGACCCTTTTAATGAAAGATTAAACTGAAATGCCTGTCAACAAGGCAAAAGGTAGCACCTTCTATGCCCTGAGAAACCCCTGTTTGGACACTGGGTAAATTTAGTTCCCTGTTTTCCCTCAACCCATAAACAGGGACCTGGGTTAGGAGTTAACCCTGGGGATCTCTGTAGTCCAAACAGATTCGAGCATGTGCAGATAAATTACATGAGAGACAACGACAGAAATATTTTCTTTCAACCAGACAACTCAAATCTTGCCCCAGCAAAGTTCCTGAATACATCCTGTAGAAAGCAAATGAGCTGCTATGATATTTGTACATCACTATTGACAGCATGAGATTTTTGAGTACCAAGCAAATAATAGTGTAGTCTAGGAACAGACCCATAATTGAGATGAGCATTTAAGTCCTCCTTATTTAACTGTGGCTGTTTCTGTTTATTGCCACATCCAGGTCTGAAGAAGGCAAATACACACCCAATTTATCAGTACAAAAGCTCCAAGAAGAGTTAAGGTAAGACTAACCAAACAGACCAAGGAGCAGTTGGAGGAGGACATCGACGACACCTCTGAGACTGAATGCCAAAGTTTCTACATGGCAGAAACGAGCAGTGAAGCTCAGCTGAATGGGTAGCTATCTTTTGAAGCCTGACACTGCAAGGTCTAATAGGGATATCACGTATATGTATGGAAAAGCAAGTCATTTGGAGTGGTTGTCTGCTTCAGTCACACAGCTAGTTTGGACCCCACAAGTTCTTGGGTGCAGAAGAGTTGGAACAAGATGTTTCTCCCACACAAGGAAAAGGGGAGCAAAAGCTATGGAGAACAGCTTCCCTGCATGCAGCAGGAGCCTAGGGATTTCCTTGCTCTCAGCTGGCACCTTTTCACCCATGGCCCAGCCTTATGCTCGCTCCAGGCTTCTTGCAGCATCCAGAGCTCCTGGGCCTGCTTTGTTGTTCCTTGGATCTCTTCTGACGCTCCTCTGCTTCTCAAACACACCCAGCAAAGCTTTGGATTTCTGAATGACTTCACCTAGTTTTGTTTTGGAGCTCACCACAGTTGAAGGAAACGGAATAACTTTCTTGGTAAACATGACATTTTAGGGAGGCAGGAGCACAGCATCCCTGGTGCTCAGAGTTTTATGAGGGAACGTCTGCTAGAGATGATCCCAGCTGTGGCCTGGGCATGGTTCAAAACATAGCTTTATGCAGCACCTTGTCTGCAAAAGAAGAGCAATCCAAGAGCAAAGGCAGATGTGCCGTGAGGAAAGGAATAGCACCAGGAAGGCCTCGTGCAGCTGTCAGTAGTTTGAAGTCTATTTTGAGTTCTGCAGACTCCCTCCACAAGCTTTCTTTATTACCATAAAGCAGAGGCAAAGTGAGTAAGCTGTAAAACTTTATTGCTAGTGAACAAATTACTTATTCAACGTTCTATATCAAAGGAAATTAAAGCGCAAATAAATACCATCATAGTACACATTGATTTTTTCTTTTAAAATATGTTGCTTTTATTGGCAAATGGGAGAGAGAAATCTTTTTTCCCAACTACTTTAGAAAAATGAAGAAATAAAGTAGGAAGAAAAAAAAAAGAGTTTAATCCCCTAAGATTGAAAGGTATAAACACATCCTACTTCATCGTTGATGTTTTCCTTCCTTCAGTTCTTGGATGCAAATGAAGGATATCAGTCTCCTGGCATGAGAGGGATCAAGCACAGTCTGTTTCTTTTCTCCATTAGTTAAATGGCGATTTCCTGCTCACATCTTGCCAGCTATAAGGTGTGCACTGAAGGGGTGCACCGCCATGGCCATGTGCAATGGTCCCGTGGGATAAGAAACACCACCAGTAAGAAGTAGGTGGCAGAAGCCTGGGTTGAATAGGGGAGAAAGAAGCTCATTTGGCTGCCAGTGGGTCACAAAAATTAATGTCTGGGTGCCTTGGCACCAAAGGTTAAGCTTGTGCTTTATAGCAGGCTTGTTCATTGGGATTCGTCAGTAAACTGCAGCCTCGCTGGCTCTGAAGGAGCTCGCTGGGAATGCGGGTGCTTTAGTGGAGCTGGACCATTTTCTTGTTAACCATGGGCAACGTGTTGAGGAGAAGTGGTGGTTCCACCATTGTTTTGAAGTCAACTTTGTCACAGCCTTCATTTTATTTGGGTTTCAACAGTTCTACAGTGTTTGCTAGTTCATTCTGTTTCTCACTGCGTTTGGTAAGTTGATAATCTGCAAAGACCAGATTCTTTGCTTAATGTGGGCTGTTGTTGAAACAGGTTGATGCTTTTCTAGGAGTGCGTTTTATAGGATTCTTGTTTCCAAAACAAACAAACAAACAAACAAAACTATTCAAAGTAGAATTTCAGACATGCCCTGGGGTGTTTGATGTTTCAAGTAGTTTGTTACTGAGCTAGTGAACATGAGAGCTGCCCACGTGGCAGAAACTCGGCATCTGAACACAAGGTGGTGAATGCAGGGAGCAGTGCAATAATAAGCTTTATTTGGGTGCCGAACGCCTCAATGTGGGCTTTGATTAGCTCTGAAAAATCTCAGAAAGAGCGATATGGGCTTTAGGTGTGCCGCGAGGGCGAGGAGGAGGAGGAAGGCCTGCTCCCCGGCCCACGTAATGGCTGCCGCCCTTGGCGCAGAGGCGGGCGGCGCTGCGCAGCGCCCAGCCGGAGCACAGGCCAGTACTCAAAACTGTGAAAAATCATCCATCGCAGGGTGTGATGGATAACAGCTGTGCAGCTAACCGGCAGCATGGCCGTGCCGGAGCGGAGAAGCCGATGGAGCTGCCCAAACCGAGCCCCAGCAGCGCGGCGCGGCACGTGCTGCGAGCGTCGGCGCAGACTCGCTGCTCGTGAGCTCTGAAATCCTGGGTGTTCGCCGGCCGAGGCGGGTCGGACAGCCCCCCAGAGCACCTCAGCCCCCGCTCAGCAGGACGTGCCCTGCGGGAAACGGTTTTCCTGGAAGGAAGCTCGTTCCCAGGCACCTCCGCACAACACGTAGCTCGGAGGGGAAGCGCCTGGCAGCCCCGCCGAGGATGCACTCCGAGCGGGGTGTTTACAAGAGCACGCCACAAAGCAGCCCGTTTTTTAAAAAATCTCTTAACTCTTAAAAAAAAAAAAGAGTAAATCTTCAAAGCGGCGCAAGGGAGTCATGCACACAAATCTCATTATTCTGAAAGCTGCTTAGAAACCCTAGCCCTCCGAGTCAACATACCACAGGGCGTTCAGAAGTACAGTTTCAAAGAGCTACAAATGCTCCTAACAATTAGCTAATTTAAAAAAAAAATGAAGAAGAAAAAAATAAGATTTAAAAGGATTTAAAAGGGAAGAATTACTGCGGGGTTATATGTTAAGAAGGAGGTAATTGAAAGGGATTCAGGGGGGTACAGTAGGAAGTGGATGTGGTTAAGGCATTTGCCGGATTAGTTGAAGAAAAGTCTGGTAAAACTGGAAGTAAAAAGCCAAATCCTGGGACAGATGAATACAGTTTCTTTGATGTATTCAGAACTGCATAATTTATACATATTCCGCATCTGGCCTGTGGTTCTCAAGAATGATTGGATAAAAGTTGTGATGAAAGCTAATTAAAATGTAACTAGAAAAGAAAAAAAAAAACAAATATTGTGTATAGTGTTTGATGCATAGAAGTTACTCATTTTCAGAGATGAAATTCCAGCTCAGTGGTATCGAACAGGTATTTTCAGCCTAAGGGGTCTTGGAATTAAGCAACTTAACAGCAACAGAAGCCGTGAGTGCTTTGCAGAGAAAGCTGGCTTACTGGAAGCAAAAATTGTTGCAAGACATGCGAGTCCTGTAGAGATGGATGGTGGGTTTGAAACTCGTATTCAAATGTGTCTTCAAGGAAACAGGCTGATATCCTGATGCTAAAATGGGGTCAGGCGAGGAGATGGGAGGCAGCGAGGAAAGCGCGGAAGGCCCCACCAGCTCCAGCACCTTCTGAAGCTGCTGCTGGTTTCTGGAGCTATGGAAAGCCGTGCAGAAGGGGATGAGCAGCAGGATAGGCTCTGTTTTCCCTGCTTCAGTGACCGGTGCCACATTCAGTGACCAGCAGTGCTGGAGAGAGTGGAGAAGCCCTCAGGGCTTTATGGTCAGAGGAGTAAGCGCAGTTGGCAGGACACAGAAAGTAACGTAGTGAGTTCAAAACATGACGCCACAGGAGAATGAATAAATTCAGGTATTTTGTTAAGTGATTTTGGACATGCTCATTTATATAATGCTATTTTTGGCTATGTAACTCTGTCTGTTGGTGGGATAGTACAGTGCTACCGGCCAGGGACTATGGGCAATGAAACAGCAGATCATTATTGTATTAAACCAAACCAAAAAGCAGCTTCTCCCACCTCGATACAAAGCTCATAGGGAAGATCAGCAGCAGCTTGAAGGCTCAGATTCAGCTCTGTCATCAGATGGGTGGCTTCATATGCATTGGCAACCTTGCTAGCTTGGTATCTGCCACTTATTTGGAGCACAGGTGCGGGGGTCCTTTAATATCAGGACTGTTACAATAAAGGTATGGAGATGTATGATGCCAAAATCTTTTAAAAGCTCTGGATTTTACCTCTGCAAACTACTTAGTCTGCATAGGCAGTATAGACTTTATTGCTCCTCCTCTTCATAGCACGGTGCAGGGAATAACCATTTGCCATCATAATGAAAACTATTGTAGATACCTGAGAGAATTGTTTAATTATGTCCAAATAATTGACCAGGAAACTGAAAGGGAGATGGAAACTCCTGATATCAGTGTCGGAGCCTGATGAGGAACTTAAATTGTGTAAAACAATTATTTTTTGAGCAAGCAAAAGGAATAACAGAGTAATAAAAGAGCGGGAGTAGGAGAGGAAGCACGTGGTGGACGCGCTGCGTGACCACAGAGGACACCGTTATCAGATGAAGCAATTTCTGGGAGGCACACAATGAAATATTTTAATATTTCAAGTTGTGCAGCAACTCATAAGACAAATAAGCACATCTCATAAGCACATCTGTGTTAGGATTGTATAGCAGTAATTACAGGTTTAATTAAATTCTGTAGGTACCATAGTGAGAACGATGCCACAGATTCAGGGCATAGTAAGGGTAGTAAGGGCAGCTTTCACTGATAACCGCTGGATGCTGCTGGATTTGAGAGGCTGATCAGACAAAGCGGGGAGAAATTAAGACATTAATTCATGTGATGGGAGGCCCAGGGTGAGGTCCAGGATCGCAGCAGGGGCCCTTGGAGGAGTGCTGTGAACCGTAACTAGTCACACTCCCTTGGAAGATCATTAATATCCCATCATCAGCTCCTGTGCCTTTTTGCCTGGAAAAAAATCACATTATTATGTGGCTTATGTATCTACGGGGTCATCCTAAAACAGTAGGTTCAGGCCACTGCGGGGGCACTTGGCACTTCCACAGCCTTTGCTGTGAAATGTGATACATCCATTTGCTGCAGGTAAATTCGTCCTACATCTAAGAAAATCTGCTCTCGTGTTTTTTAATGATGTGAGCTAAAACATAAGATGACTGTTAAATATAGTGTGTGGAGTGTGTGGATGTGGAGCATGTTAATGCAGGTATCAGCTGACCCACCAGCACACGTTTGAAGGGCAGATAAATACTCAGGCAAAAACTCATGATTGGCACTGATTAGATTCTTTCAAAAAATAGGAAAAAAATCTCAATATGGATTATTTTTATGTGTATGTTTTTCCCATGTCCTGGAGAAAAACAAGTATGTCAAAATCTGCATTTTATTTACATCCATAATATTATGTCATTCTGAAGACATCAGCAGAAGTGGATCAGCCTGTGGATTTTGACAGCAGCGTTGTATAAAATACAATAAAAATCTTATTGTTGCTTAAAGAAGGAAGACTGTGAGGACCTAATTCAAAACGAACTGAGGGTGGAGTTAGAAAAGAAACATACCTCACCCATTACAAAAATGCCTGTGCTGTTGTTTTTGGCCTGTATTTTAAGGGTATAGTGATTGATATTCAATAACAGGCGTTTCTTCTTCTGCAATTATGAAGGTGTCTTTTCTTTTAGTAACTCTTCTTTTTTCCAAAAAGAAAAGACAAACCAAAAAATAAAAACCCGACCTGCCTGTGTTAAACATTAGATGTGTTTATAGAGCATTGATTTAGAAAGTCACAACACGCTGTCCTCGGGGTGCGACCTAAATATAGACGTGCTGGGTGGGGACGTGCTACTGCTGAAGACAGCACCTCACATAATTGCTTATAAATTATGCATTGCTAATTAATGCCTATTTTTAGCAGGGAGATTTTACGGCCAGATAGCCAGGATGTGGGAATGGCGCGTGCTTAGCTCAGTCGGTGAGCAGGGTTATTTTTCACTTAGCAGCCTTGGCGCATCCCCCACCCGCACACTGACAGCCCGTCTTGATTTAAGCACCTCGCTAAGCTGACTAGCATATTTCCAAAGCGCTTACGTAATTCCAGGAATGAGGAGGGAGGGCTCGGGAGCACAACTCATGTGCACAAGCACAGCCCGGCCTAGATCAGTTGCTCCTGATCTGCAGGGGGTTTTGTGGTGACGTTTTGACTTCTTTCGTCATTTTACTTTGCAAATCTCGTGGATTTTCTGGTCTTAGTGGGTTAAACACCCTGTATACGCATTTTGGCCTAGAAAGAGGAAAAAAATAACAGAATCAAATTCAGAATTGAGAAGGCCGTATTTTATAGATTTTTTTTTAATCTATCCTATACACAATTGGTGTGAAATCTTGGCTCTCCTAAAATCATCAACGCAAGACGTTTACCCCAGCTAAATTCTTCATATCCTAAGGGCTCTGTAAACGGTTGCATAAGCACCACATAAGCTATAAAGCTCCTTCATTTGCCTTTAGAGAAGGGGAAACTCCTCATGAGTTTCCGTGATAAAAACAAAACTACCAGGTTGTTACCATGTTTTTGTAGGTGAAGCTGCGGGGAGTCATCCCACAGGGATGGAGTATCTAGGAAGGGTCAGCTTCCCTATGTCTTCAACTTTGTCCCAAAGACCAGATCAATTAATTACACTGACGCTGTGTGTGCTTTTAGATATATCCCAATGAGCCAGAGTTGTTGATAGAAAATAAGGAATAGGATCGACTTTAACCTGAATTTTATAAGAGCAGTTTTCATTACTCAGAGGGTCAGTGAATGGGAATAAGAATAAATCATTAATTGTTACAATCTTATGTGAAATAACGCTAAATTCAGCAACCCTCCTCTACATGAGCACTCTTTTTGAGTTGCAACTAGTTGTGTAAACTCAATGTGTTTAAAGAGCAGAACTCTTAAGTAACAGGGAGGAAAAGATTCATTGAGTTCCAGCTAACTCCTAAACTCTTTGGTCAAACAAGTCAAAGCAAAGACAACGTTAAAATGTAACTACAAATGACAGATTTGCTTCTAAGTATTTGCATGCACCTGAGAATTTTAGCAAATTTTTGGCTTTGATGGACTACTTGTACTAATAGTTTAAGTCATTGCAGTTATATGTTAGGGGAAAAAAAAAAGGATTGTATAGCAGCAAATCAAAAGATCTGATAATCCTTTTTTTTCCCCAGAAAAAAAAAAATAGATACAATCCTGTCATTGTCACTATTATTTGTCATAGGTGACTAAGGAGCAGTGGATTTAAGCTTGCCCAGAGGGTGGCTTCATTACCATTCTCCACCTTTGTTTCAAAGTCTGAGAAAAGCCTAGGGATTTTTCCACATGAGGTTTTTAGTTCTAGCCCTCAGTTCTGGGAAAAGGCCTGAACACATACTTTAAAAAGAGCTGAACTGAGGCAAACATGCACGCGTAGATGTAGCTGCAGCAGTACCTTAGCTAAAACTGTAGCAGCTGGAAATTGTTTAATTCCTATTAGCTGAGAATATCTTTATGTAGCTTTGGAACTGATAAAAAGGGGACACTTCCACAAGATTATGCATGTGCATACCCTACCAAAAATCTTATAAAAAATCTGTTTCATTAGGCTTGCATTTAGTAGAAGTCTTGAATGCAGAGAGTGCTACGACCCAACAGCTGTTACTGTCTGCATTTTCAAAAAATATGCCTTTTATAACAAAATAATTTCACTGAATTACTAATCAATGCAATTTGATGTCAGATTATACATAATAGAAACAAAAAATCTTTAAGAATCTCTCTCTTCACATAGCAACTCAGTAAGAACAGTGGCTGCTCAGCCCCCTAGCATTGGTTCTCAACCACTTGTAATAGCAAATTTAGTTAATAAAATCTGCAAAGAAGTAGTACAGTCGGGAGCTGTCTATCAATGTTTTTATGATTAATTGCTACTAAAACTCTCAAACTCCAATAGCAGATTTGCAATGGAGGCACAGAGCTCTGTATTGCAAATGTTGCACTCTCCCAGCTTTGGACTTCACTTTTCCACGGCAGGCAGCTCTCAACAGGCCGCATCGAGAACCCCAGTTGGAAATCCATAGTCTACTTACCTTATCCCTGCGCTGTCACCCAGTTTTTATTACTTCAGGGCCAGCTTCTAAACTAAGTTTCTAATCTACTAGGGTAGAGTTTTAAAGCAATGCTTAATATTAGAATATTTGCAGTATTTCCACTTGGTTATGCTCTGTTTAATTTCCAACAATGTAATGGAATATATAAGAAAAAAATCAAACTGTTATTGGAGATCTATAGCCAATATAGCAGCAATGATACTAAATGAATAGAATTTAAGCTTTAGATACTTTTTAGACTATCAACAGTCTGATAATACTTAAATCTGGCTCAAAATGTAGGTGAGAGTTGCTAAGATGTCATTTATAATATATACATTGCTTTTAAAATGGCTAATTCATGCCTAGAATCGTTCCAGCTCTCTCCTGATTTAAATGAAATGCCATCAAAGAGACCGTCCAATCTCCCAGCTTAATGAGATCTACCTCTTTGAAGGTCTGTCAGTGATCCTCATAATGTGGAGTTTTCTGAGGACTTGCAAATCCCGAAAACATTAAATTTCTTTGGAAGCAGTAGTAATAATACGACATCATTCACATATACTGAGTCATTAGCAACATTGCACGGCAGAGAGAGCACCTGGAAGAAGTGAAAGGCTTTTGCGTGCGCCAGGGGAATAGAGAGCAGCACAAAATCACGAGGTCGCTGCTGTGGGGTGGCAAAACCAGCGGTGACACTGCGGGAAACTAAGTGGACACGACAGGAGAGCGGGGGCTGTATTTAATGGCAGGAACATCGTAACGTGCCCTTCATAAAAGTGACAGAAAAAGCACAAGAGGCGCGCCGCGCTCTGCCCAGAGCATCCCTTCAAATGCGAACTACACTTCGGGTTGGACGTGCGCTGCTGAATCTCTGCCTTGAAAAAGGGCATACAGGAATGAATAGCAAGAACGTCACCAAAGACTACAAAAAGGAAAAAAAAAAAAAAAAAGAAAAAAGAAAAAAGAAAAAGAAACAGTAAAGATGAAGCCTGCCTCAGTGCAAGCTGCAGAAGCGTGTATTAGGTGTTACTGAGAGCTACTTTTTTGAATAAAGCACATTTAAAGCATTTACAGGAACTAAGAAGTTAAAAACCTATAGTTCAGTTCCTTCTTATCAACCCTTAAGTCCAGTATATGTAAATCTTAAATCCTTAAAGATATGTATCTTCATCTGCATCACCATCTAGGCCAAACTGTCTTTCCGAATGATTCCAGGTACAAAAGCCTCATTAACCCTGCGTTTCCGCAAAGCTCTCAATACCTGTGACAGTGTCACACGTACACCTGGCTGCCCCTCTCCAAACGTGCTCTCATTTCTTGAGTTCTTGAATCTAAGCAACCAAAAAACCTCATGTTGCCCAGAAAAGCCCTTGGATTTCGGCAGGAGCAGCACTAATAACCTGCTGCAGCGCGAATGCTCCGTGCAAATATTCCATAAGTTTCTCATCCAGTAAGTTTCCATAAGGTTCTTTGCCTCAGATCCAAGCTACCAATATATAAATTTGTCAGGTTTGTTCACAAACAGCAAGTCAAATGCCAAGAGCTGGCTGAGCAGAGCGCAGGGCTACCATAATGTCGTATGTTGTTGGGAGATTTCCATTTGGACAGATTATAGAGAAGCTTGGGACCTGAGAGGGAACCAGCTTTAAGGGATATACCATTATGCCAATAAATGTATTGTGGTAACTGAGAATATATTATTCATAGGAATAATATACCAGTACTCTTTACAAGGTGTGATAAAATGAAAAACCAGATAATCTGCCCACTTGTATTCAGGGTATGCATCTTAGAAAAGCAAGCTATTGTCTATTTGGCATTTTCCAGCACTATTTTTTAACTGCTGCTGTTAAAGCATGACTAGATTTGCTGTTACATGCAAAACAGAGAATATGTCATATAATGAAACAATGCCCTAGCTGAAATGTTAGGGATTAATTCATGAAAATTCTAAGAAAAGTGAAGTCGTTTGAGGTCTGCAATCCACTGCTAATTTCAAAGGAGCATGAGGAAGAGGGGAGGAATAAGGACAGGAAGAGGAAAGTTAATGAAAAAAAAAAAAAAAGAGTTTTGTGCTCATTGTGCTCAGAATGGGAAGTTGGTCTCCGAGTTGCAGACTTTACAAAGCAGAACTATAGACTATCTGAAAAAATAATGCAGAATAATGCAAAATGGGGGGGTTCACGTGCGGTGAAGCCTTTGCAGCAGCTTGTGGTGCAAAGTTGTGGCACTTTGCACTGGGCCATTTTTGTTCCCAAGCTTATAGGAACTTGCTTCCCGGAGGGAGGGCATTCAGGGGCATCTGGGGCTGACCTTGCCCAGCACCCTGGGTGCCTATTCAGGAGAGCAGCAAGGAGCAACATCCAAACGCCCACCTGCCTCCAACGCGAGCAGCTCCGCAAGGCTTCGCCATTGCCCGTGACCCTGCTCCAGGCACCATCCCCCAAATCCTTGGCAATCAGGCAACTGAATGGCTTAGGGGATTGGTAATCGGATACCTCACCTCCCGGTCACCGCAGGTCACCGGTTCAAGAGCAGCGGTGCTTTGTAATTACTTAAATACCATCTGATATTCATTTGGAGACATGTGCGGGCGCGAACGCAGGGTTTCAGAGCAGCAAGCAGTGGGTACGTCCGCACACGGAGGCAAACATTTTGACAGTTGCCCGTCTGTCAGCGGCGTTTGAGTGACAGAATATCAGTCTGGCAGAAGTTGATTAATTCCCTAATAACACTCAGAATTGTGTCTTGTTTTGGTGACGTCTGGGGAGCTAAGGCACTATGGTTTGTACAGTGTTTTGCAATTAAGAGAAGGAGAGGGAAAGTTTCCAGTTTAGTTCTTTTTTTTCTGCAGGCCGTAAAACACATTAGAAAACTGTTTTTGAATGTCATTGGCACCAAACCAAAGCCCACTTAATTTGATTTTTTTTCCCTTAGCCAGTATGAATGCAGTGAGAGTGAAAATATGCTCGGCACATATTTTTAGACACTTTACTGCGTAGGAGAAACCAAGAGTTTCAGTTTGAAACCTCAGCCAGTCCCTAATGAGGATAAATACCTCCACCCGGACAGAAGCGTAAGCAAATGGGGAAAAAAGAATTGCTTCCAAGGTCAATACTAGTCTCTTGCTTCTGGAGCAAGCCTGTGTGACCCGTGTGCAGGGAAGAGGTGGGTGACGCTGGAGCACGAGGCCAGGACAAGTGTGTCCCTGGTGGCACCTCTGGGGCCACATTCCCTGCCAGCCCGCGCTGCCTCCCGGCAGGCACCACCTTCCCGGCCACCCTTTTTGGGGGAAAGGCAGGTTTTTGAGCTGCGGGGAGGCAGGGAGCTCGCTGAGGTCTGCTCGGAGCCGGCAGCCAGGCCGGCCTGTGCCCAGGTGTGCCGGCGGCAAAGGTCGCCTCGTCCGCGGCGCTTCCCAGCCCCATCCCGCCCATCCCGCAGTGCAATATCCTGTGCTATTTCCGAGCTGCCGGCCCAGCCACGTTCACCTTTGGCATCGCCAGGGCTGAGGGCGTACAGGGGAAAGGACTGACAAGGTCCGAGCGAGCAGGTGCCCCGGCCCGGGAAGGCGAGACGCCGGCACTGGAGGTGCTGGGTTTGCGCGGACGCCTTGTGGGGTGTTCACAGGATATTTTATTATTATTTCTGGACTCAGTCAAATGAAGACACAGGCTTTCAGTGCAGAACACTAGTAACAAAGCGCACGCGAAGCAAAGACAACCCCCCCGCAGCCTCCCACCGAACCTGTACCCTCGGGAAGGCGGCAGCCCAAGCCCTGCGGGGCGCTGGACCCCACGCAGGCCGCCGCCACGAAAACACCGTTTCGCCCCCAAATGGCGCCGCGGGGCGGCGGGGGCGGC
>VZSG01000689.1:161638-172291 GCA_013398315.1 Nothoprocta pentlandii
AAAAAAAAAAAAAAAGAAAAAACCCAAACGACCCTTTTTATAGTGAGGAGGTGATGCCTGAAAAAGGATCCAATTAACCAGGAACACCTGAGGAAGAAGCCGAGGTTTGTTTTGCCTGGCTGCTGAGGAAGGGAAGCTATTAGGATCCCTCCGCAGCTGCTGCTTTCATTTTCCAACTTGTGTTGCCTCTGGCTAGAAGGCACCTTGCATCATCTTGCAGGCCTTCCCCTGCTCCGAGCGCGAGTTTCCCTCCCTTCTTGCAGCTTGCAGAACAAAATACTTCTTTTTTTTTGCCACAGTGCACCAGTTCCTGCTGCTGTGAGAAGGTCTGTATTTCATCTTGCTCTCCTGCCACCTCTTCTGGGTGTCCCTGCTGGAGCAGGGGTACGGATTGGATGGTCTCCAGATGTCCCTTCCAACCTCAACCATCCTGTGATTCTTGAATCCCCCAGCTCTGGTGTTTTTAGTGCTGCAGGACAATGTTACAGGTGCCGTTGCTCAGCAGCCTCAGCAGTGGGAGAAATACTGGAGTTGTAAGGAGGTAGAAGTGCAGGTAAAGGCAGCCTGCCCCTTAACATGCTGTTTACATTTGGAAAACTTTCTTTACAGCTGAAGGTCTCAAAATATAGCTGTTGATGAAAGGAAAGCATAAGCAGATGGTGCTCTGCCCACGAAGTTTCTTTCTTATTTTCCTGCCTTAAAAAAAAAGAAAGAAAATGGCAGTGAAAATGGCTTAGCAAAAACGGCTCTGTATTAATACAGTTGATTTTTTTTTTGCTAAGACAAGAAAAAATACGTGAAATACTATAGAATAAAGGCAACATTTTTATGGAAATATGTGAATGTTTTTCATATCTGAGCATTGTGAGCTGAACTACTTTGCTTTAGGTTTGCTTTAACCTATAGTTAAAGATTTTTTAGAGTTCCCTTATTAGGAAGCCTAAAAGGGTGGATAGCTTTTCAGTAGGGATGAAGCTTAGGGTGGCTCCATTTTATTTCTCATTTTCTGTTGCTAAAGATTTCAGATAACTTTAAACTTTTTTTTGGAGATAGCTGATAAGAATTCTGCTTAAAATCAATTTTGTTTTATGTTAGTTGACTGTGTTAGTTGGAGAACATGCACCAACCACGGTAACATTTTAAAAATAGTTAAAACCAAACTTAAATGTCCGGGACGATGATTATGTTGTGGATTTTCCATTTCCATTCTGTTTGTGAAGGATTCCCGGGAAAGGCAGTATTGAGAGGAGATTTCCTTCAGGGAAAAGGCGTCTGGTCAGCCTGGTTTGCCTTAGCCTTGAGACAGGTTTGCTGGTCCCTGGCTTAAGCGCGGCTTTGGAGCGCGTGCTGGTGATGCACTTACCGCGAACCTTAGCCTGCCTCTCCTGCTCTGTGCCTCCTACTGTCTCCCATGCTGTTATTTGCACTCTCCACATCTCTGAGCAGGTCTAAGCAGCAGCTGTGAAGTGCCTCTCGCCTCCCCCGCCTCCTCCTTCCAGACTTTTCCCTTCCTTTTCTTCCCGCTCTGCATTTGGGATGCTGTGAGGCATCTTCCTCTTGGGCAGGATCAAGAACTTCCCTTGTGATTAGCTTGAAAATAACAGTGTCTCATTAATCTGCACAGGTGGAGAGCGGTGGGAACTGTTTTTCCTCGGCTTCTTTTTATGAAATATCTCCCTTTAGTGGCTGTCTGCAAATGTATTCCAGTCGTGGGCATGTAGGCAGTGACCTCCTTGTGATCAGAGAGGTTTTAGTCGGCAGTCCTGAGGTCCAAGAGGAGGGTGCATGGATTTCCTGTGCATCAGCCGCTTTTGATGAGCGAGTATCTCTTAATGCATCTTTTATCACTGCTTGGAGACCATGAACTCCAAATGCTGCTCGCTCTCTCCATGTGTGGCCCAGATTTATTCAGGGTATAAAGTGATCTCGAGTACTTTCTGTGCAAGTATTCTAGCCTGGGGCCTCTGAAGTAAGGCTGCAGATTTAATTTATGGGTTATGTTTGTGTGATGTAGGTATCTAAGAGCAGAAGACTCCCTCTCTGATTTCCAAAATTATATTTGTGTTGAAGACCTGTACTTTTTTAGTCAGGAAATTGTCACAGCAAGATTGTGCTCAAGAAGCCTGAAAAGTGCTGACTTGTCACTGGGGTATGATGGTCTGGCCATGAGCTCCTCGCTAACTTGTAAAACACCTTTGAGAAGCATAGGTGCTTCCCAGAGCACTTGGAATCAAGTTTAGGAGAAATTTTTGCTGTCAAAATGGGGTCAAAAAGTTTAGTTTAAATTTGGGACATCCCACATTCACAGAAGGCCTGTTTCCCTTAGAAGGATTTGAAGAGTATTTTCAGCCTGCTCTGGAAACTGGAGTTTTTTTCCATCCGCCTCTGCAAGGCTCTGCAGGCACCCATGGGCATCTGCAAGGGAGCTGCCAGTGCCCAGCCCTCGCCTCACCAATTCCAGGTCTGCCTTGTTGCCTGGAGAGGTGTAGAGGACACTTGTGCCCAAGTCACCTGCGTGAAGGGAGCGCCCCACAAAACTGTATGAGCATTTTGGATCGAAAGGCAATTTGTGAGACCCTCAAGCCCTTGGGTAGTGCATCCTGGAGCAGCAGATGGGAATTCAAGCTGACACTACCACAGAAACTCTTATGTGGAGAAGCAAGGATGAGAAATTTCCGTAAGATACAGAGTCACCGTGTTAGAGGGCAGATGCCTCTTCCATGAGTAGTCACTCCAAGCTCTCAGGTAGGTTTCCAGGTTTTGCTCCCGTTGCTCTCTCCCACCAAGGCCTGCGATGACAGGGGAGTTGTCAAGCTCCTCTGATAAAAGGGAGCAGACTGCCACAATAGTTCATGTAGCCTTTAATCTTTGTGTATGCCTGAGGGACCTTGGGAAAGGAGGATGGCAGGGAGCAGACTGGATTAATTTTCCTGGATGAAATGGATATGTCCTGGGGGTTGGCCTACTTTGTGATCATTAGAATCCTGTGAAACGTGCTGTCCTTGAGCCCGCTTGCTGCGTGCCTGTCGCGCGGGGCGCCGCGCGGCGCCGCCTCCGGAGCTGCCGGGGCAGGCCGGGCCTCCCCACGGAGCGGCGTGCCAGGCCTTCACGGGACACCCTGTTTGCAGAAAGACCTAAAATATTAACAGTAAACCCCCAAACCCTCTGTTTTATCAGCCCTGTCTGTTCAGCCTGACTGAGGTAGGGTTGGATCCTCATGGATCCAGCTCCATGTCGCTCGCTGACTGCAGCCTGTGCTTGCGTAGTGGAACGTATTGATCCTTACCCTGCCCATGCCATCCCAGCTGAAGGATGGCTTCCTCATTCAGCCTTTTTTTCTTTTCCCCTAGCGATTTTTTTTTCTTGTTGATTCTTCATAGGAACTGAGGGAGTTAACTAGGCTTGTTCTCATAGCCTTCAGCATAGCCTCATATTCTTCAGCACATTGCAGCACAACCAGATATTAGGCAATATGAATAAACTCAGGGAAATTACTTTTCCTGAGTTTATTCTCTGGAATAGCAAGGGCAGTGTATCTGTTAGCGCTCTGACAAACCTGTTAAGGTTTTTATTGGATTTAGGAGAAAGAACTGTTTCTTTTTAAACCTGATAGCTCAGGTTTAAAGCCAAGGAAGTCTTTACAGCTTCAAATGGTAAGCACCAAGCTCTCACCGACAGCCTTAGCCAGTTAGCTCAGCTGCAGAAGAGAGGCGGCTTTGCAGGGTTCTTTTAATGCTTGAGGTATTTGCAAGAATCAGCCTGTACCAGTAGCTTCTCAAAACACAGGTTGCAGGTTATGCCTAGCGAGCCTGATGCTAAAGCGTGGCTCGCAGCTGCTGATTTTTGAAGAAGCTGACAGGATTGTTTTCCCTGATTTGGTTTATCTAACCACCTTAATGTACTTTTTATGTTATCAAAGGCGTAATGTTGCGAGCAGAATCTATTATGCTTATTAGGTCTATACTTTAAAAAGATGAATTTTTCATAAGTGACTGAAGCTCTAAAATGCTCATCAGTTAGAAGACTTCAAAGGATCTGGAGGACTATATATTTTATCTTCCTTCTTTCTCCACCTTCCTAACATGAGATTTGCTAACCCCACAGCAAGACTTATGTATGTGCTGAAAAGCAGGGACGTTTTTAAAGCCCAGCTTTCCTAATGAGAAAGCTAAAGTTTCAGTTACAAAATCAGTGTCTAAAAGCTGAACTGGTTAAATATTTATGCACACAGTTGACTTTTATCTGTTACTCACCTTGCTTTTACAAATGGCAGTCGTTAAACTACATATGTTGTCAGAGATCTATAGTCTGTTTAAGGCTAAATCTCAACGGTTTGTAGTAGAAAGTCCATTCACTGCCTCGACACACACACGCACATTCACTTGTTAGTCTTGCAGTTTGTGCTTCTTGTCTTGCATAGTTCTCTGTGCAGCAGAGTTGAAAAATACCACCTTCAGGCTGTCCTTCATCCGTGTATCCGCAATCTTGGGAAGATAAATGTCATGTAATGCATCACCGTATTGACATTCAGAAGTCTTCCAAACTTTGCTTTTCAGATAAAGCAGGCGAGTCGAATTTGAGTACCTTTACTCAGTAGGGAATGTAGACAGATTTTTTTTTATTATTATATATATGTGTGTGTATGTATAAATCTGACTTTTTACAAAGCTATAGCTATGTGTCATACTGTCAGGAATTACAGCACTGGAAATGCTACCCTAAATGGAAAGAAAGCATCCTGTTTCCAGGCAAAATCATACGTCTGGAACAACTCTAACTGTTTGTGGCTCGTACCTGCTCTTCACTAAGAGAATAATTTCTGCTCTTCATGTTCTTTTGAAGTTAATGGAAAGTGTGTAGCAATAGCATTTTTTAGGCTCCTTTTTAAAAACTAGACTGATTTTAAAAAGTGAGAAAAATCCAGCTGTAAAGTCAGGCTATCATCTCAGCTATTTCATAGGATCACTGGATATTTCCAACTGGAATGTACCTCAGAAGGTCCAAACTCCTGCTCAAAGCAGGGTCTGCTCTGAGGTCGGACCAGGTTGCTCACGACTTGGTTTAGTTGGGGCTTAAAAACCTGCGAGGATGGAAACCATTTGACCACCCTGAGCTAACTGCTGCACCTCTTGACCATCCTCTTGGTGAAAGCTTTTGCTTACATCCAGTCTGATGTTTCCTCCCGTGGGCATGTCTATGTAGTAGAAGCTAAGCTATATGTATCATACAGAGCTGTAGTTCCAAGAGTTGTCATAAAGAATATGGAGCCCAACTCTTCCCAGAGGCGCACAGCTAAAGTGCAGGGGTCCTGGAGCAGTGGCCTTTCCCTAGCAAGGGAAATAATCCTTGGATGTAAAGAAAAATTGCTTCTCATGAGGACAGTGAAGGACTAGAACAGGTAGATCCTCCATCCATGGAGGCAGGTGGAGGGCAGCAGAGCAAGGCCTGGAGCAACCTGCCCTTGTCAGTGTGAGGTTGCCCCAACTCTGAGCAGGAAGCTGGGGGAGAATCAGCTCCTCTACGTTACTGTGGGAGTTGGTGGTAATAACTACCAGTTAGTCTGTCTGTCTCCTATCTTTAGTTTGGTTTCAAACTTAAAACCTTAAAATTGTTAAATTGCAGGTTAAAATTTAAAATTTTTTTTTTTTGGAGTTTTGAAACGGTTTGGTGAGTTAGTCATTTAACTTCCTTATTTTTATCATAATTACTTGAGGCAATTTATCCAAGCCTGATACGGTCAAGTACTGTGTTGGAGTAACTAGCATGTGACGCTTGGCTTTTTATTTAAAAATAAATTCTTCTATGTTGTGCAGAGGTATGCAAGAACTTCTAAAAATGACACCTTTCCTGAAAGGTAGTTGGAGAGTGACAGGCATCATTTTGTATTGTTTTTCCTTAACTTCAACACAATAGTTTTGCAAGTAATTGAGATGTTAGAATAACACAGTGATATTTTTATATATATATATGTGTGTGTGATATAAAATTAAGACTTTTTTTTCTTCAGTGTTTGGGATTACAGTATTGAGGGTGGTGCTTCTTTTTCTATTTTTTCTTGCCTTTCACACTCGAGACCCAAGGAGTGATGCCGCCTTCTGCAATTCGCCCCATGGGAGGCACTGGATATTCCAGGCCAGGCAGGAGTGTGAACAGTCTTGGTGACTCTTCTGCTCCTCCTTGCTGGCCAGATTTTGCTCTGTTAGAACAGAGTGTTTCTTAGGGACTGGGGATAGCTTGTGAAATGCCGTTTCTGACTGTTTTTAACAAAATAGTCTCTCTCTCTCTCTCTTTTTTTTTTTTTAACCTTAAGTGCAAGGTGATATTCTTGATTGAGGTCAAATTGTGCTCTCTTATAAACCCTTACTTAATGAGCTGGATGTGTCTGAACTATGTTTCCTTTACATCTTCTACATGTTCGATGCAATAGGTGAAGGCTGCAGTCACCTCTGTGTCCATAGATTGGGCGCCTACGTGCCCAGCCTTTATGTCTTGATTTGCAGCAGTGATCTGAGGAAAGGCTCACAGTCATGTTGGACTATGGTATTTTAACCAAAATTGCATTTTAGTCACTTATGTGGGGAGCTTGAATTGCAAAGTCTGCTGAATTCATAACAGAAATGCTTCTGTGGAGTCAACTTTGAAACGACTGCAGTACTTAATGCAAATATCTCTCTTTCCTGCTTCGATGGTTGTGTGTCATGAGGCAGCCAGAGAGACCACCTGGCACAAGCACTGACCTCCATGCATTGCAAGCGAGTAGGAAACCCCCCTGTCTCTGCTTGTCTCCTGCGTGTGAGATGATTTAACCAGGAGGGTGTTACTGTAATCTTTCTAAATATCCATTTAAATTCAAAAAATTTCAACAAGCAATATTAATAGCTTTATATTAAATTCCCTTTAAAAAAAAAAGGCAAGGAGAGCCTTATCACACTAGTTGAAATTCTCATCACTTAACAGCACAAGAATTTAACTACCAAATATAGAGCTGCTTGCTTTTTCCTCTGGATTCTTGTTGTTCATTAGGAGGGAGGGGTGACACAGCAGCTGTTGCTGTCGGTGTGTGACACCGTCCCTCTCCTCGCCCCTCTCGCTCGGCCGCAGGTTGTCTGCACCGCCCCGGCCCAGTGGCAACCAGCAAAGTGAAAGTCGGGGTAATGGGATTTTCAAATTTAGCATGTGTGGATCCCCATTGGAGAGTGTCCAGAGAGGAATGCGTCGGCTTCCACAGCCAAAGGAAAGCTTGGTGCACGCAGCGCTCCGAGGTGCATGCGGGGCCCTGAGGACAGAGAGCAGAGAGCCCGGCTGAACTCGATGCTGTCACTGGTAAATCAAGGCAGCCTCCAAGAAGTGTGTGGGCTGCCGTGTTGTGCTCCTGACCGCCTGAAAGGTGCAGTCGCTCCCTTGGCCAGGGGCTGCTACGGCATGTGCAGAAAGCAAGATTTGACATTCGTCTCTTACACTTCACAGCAAAACAAATAACCCCTCTGGTTGTCCCCGTCATGGGAAGGGACATCCGTCTTTTAAAATTGGTGTTCAATTTTTTTATTTTTTTTAACAAATGTACTATCATTTCAGAGCCTGTTTCTTCTCTTCCTGTGCTTCAAATGTATTGCATGCATTTCCTTGCTTTTCTTGTTTTGCAAAGTAGTCAGGACAGATGACTTACCTCAGCAGTTCAACAGAATATTGATTTATTGGTGGATATCATGCACATTCTCTTTAATATCCTGTGCAGAAAGGAAGCAGAGATTAAGGGTCAGGGCGGGATGGACAGAACACAACTGCCGAGAGAAGTGATTCCCCCTCACTTTTATTGCGAGTCGGCACATAAGGTAATGGTGTAAATGCTCCAGTGACTTTCTCGTATCTGTTCAGATTAAATTTAGAGAAGTGGGTTTTCGTCTGCGTGTGTAACCTGCATGCAAAGCAGCTTTTGGTTTTAGCTGGTTATTTCTTTGAGATATTTGTGAGCAAAGTGGTAAGGCTTATCAGGTTGTGAAATGCAGCTTTAGAAATGGAGCTTAAAACCCCATGCAGGAATAGGCTGAGCCTGGGAATGCGAATAGTATTTCAAGATAAATGAAAATCTAATCGTGCCGTTTGTTTTTAATAGCAAGAAGTATGAAACAAGATTGATGTATGTGGTTTAAAGAAATTGAAGCACAAAATATAGTAAAAACCTACATTCCTTGATCGAGCATGTCCATCGGCAATGGATTTATTACACTGCAAATGCCATTTACTCGCTGAAGTATATAAAACAGATGCATGATTTTTAAATATCCATCCGTCTCAGATGATTGAGAAATAAGGATGAAGTTCCACAGTCTTTCTCCACTGCCTTTAACTAGCGCTGTGTGTCCCAACTGGCGCCTGGAGGGCCAGGAGAGCCGCCCACAGCTGCTTAGGGGGGTTAGGATTTATAGCAGTTTTAGTTTCTTTCTGAGGCATTTTGTCTTTGGAGGGAGGAATCATGTAAGTTGGGTTACTTCAATAGCAGAGTTATGGGTTATAAGTGGCAACCTTTTGTTTGGTGTCTTAAATTCAAAGCATCTCCTTGATTCTGCTAGTTTGTCTGTCAAGCGTAAAATTTGATCGTTTAAATTTTGGTCAGCAAAGTCCAAAAGAGAAAGCTGCATCTTTCTTCAGTGTATGGGGAATGCCTCCGGGAGGGACTTGGTCTTAGTTAAATGAAAAGCCTTTCCTCTAGAGGAAGCAAATGAAGCTGGACAAAGGCAGTCTTAGAAGTGCTCAAACATCTATAACGTCCATATGAATAAATATGAGTTCTAGTTATAAAGTCTTGCTCAAACATGAGCATATAGGGAAGGAGATTCCTCAGGGAAGGCAGGATGTGGAAGGAGCAGTGACTCAGCTGGAAAGGCCACCAGCTTGACCCAGAACTTAAAGGCAGTGACAAGAACGTTATAGCAGCAAACTGCAGCCAGGAAAGCTTATGGGAGGATGGAGAAAAGCATCTATTCTGAAGCCTTGTCCGTGAGTTGTTGAAGGATGGAGTTGGCATTCTTCCCTTAGAAGCTTTTGGCATTTCCAGGCCCTGGCTGGTGCGAGCTGTTCAGCAGGGATTTCAGTCTCATCAGGTGCTTAGGCTGACTGCAAACCTGCTAGCAGGGTGCAGATGTAGAACTCCTGATTGCTTGGAGGAATGAGAGAGGGGAAAAATACCCTGTGTTTGCTGCAATAAGCACAATGTTTGCTTTAAAGGGGATTTGCTGATACTCAGTTTTTGTCTAGGAAAAAAAAAATACTCGGAGAAAGTTCTCTTCGTTCTGCCTTCTGCTCCTTGGAAACATGAGTAAGCAATGGCAGCATCTTAATCAAAGCCTTGTAAACAAAACTGGCACTGTTAGCTGCACTCTGAGAGAGACGGCAAGGGGAACATAAGGTTGCACTTGAACAAAATACATAACAGCAAATGTTTACAAAAATGAGCAATGATAATATTGATTAGAGCTAGCCAGAATTCCGAGCATTTGGTGCCTTCCCACAGCTTTCGTCTGCTTAAACAGTTTTCTGGGGCAGGCTGTGTCCGCGGAAGCCGCTTTGAGTCGCTTTTCTGCTTGGAAATGCATCCCTTGCAATAGCTGTTGGGATCGCTTGCCAGCAGCTGGCACCAGGGGTAAGAAGCTAAAGCAACATCCAGGTTGAAAAGCTGGGGGGAAAAGAAATCCTGCAAAGCTTCTGCATAGCAAACGAGGTGCAGCTTCTTCAGCAGTGAATGCTGACCTGACTGTGAGCAGCTGCAGCTTGCCTTGTCCCAAGGCTTTGAGTAGGGAGTGGTTTTGGGAACAGAAGTAAGTGTGGTGGAGATTTGGTCCTTGGGAGTCTTGAGACTAGGCTGGAAAACTGCCTTTAGGTTTGGAAAGAAAGGGCTCCCTTTGTGGTGGACTTGGCCGATGCGGGACACCCTCCTGGAATGAAGGCAGCGCCGGAGGCTCTTTGTCTTCCCTGTTCCTTGGCCTTTCCCTGGCACTTGGCTTTATGTTACAGTGCGTCCTCTCTGAACAACTAAATGACAATAACTTCTTAAAAATGGCAAAATAAAACGAGTTGACTGACTGAATTACTTTTGCTTTATATATGGCATCTCATCTGTGAACAGCAACCTGTATGGTGTGTTTAAGGGTAAATATTGAACAGATGGGTTTTCTGCTAGCTTGCAGATCTGAGTCACTGCAATCTCTGTTTGAGAATGAATCGCTGTGGTTGGTGCTGTTTGCCATTGAAATCCCATGCTAAATACATGCTAATAACAAAACGTAGGCTGCAGTATCTACAAATCCTCCTGTCATGCAGGGAAGGAAGGAAGGAAGGTTGTATAGTTGATGGCAGACTCAGAGTTAAAGCCTGGGCTCCGGCTCAGCTGGTGGTTGATTAGACCAGAGTCTTAAGTACTTAACCTAAAATGACTTATCTGGTGTGACGCAGGGTATTTGTCTCTCCTCAATTTGTGTCGCGTCCCATTAGGAAGAGTGGGCCGGGATCAGGAGAGTTCAACCGCCCTGCAGAAAAGGAGTTTTTAGATGCCAGGAAGAATCCAGCTCCACTCTCTGCTAGGCAAATAGCTGGGCGGTCGGGTTATTTCTATGGAAAATAAGGATTCTTTCATTGCTGGAAGTTTATAGCAGAATC
>VZSG01000689.1:172305-223653 GCA_013398315.1 Nothoprocta pentlandii
AAAAAAAAAAAAAAAAAAAAAAAAAAAAAAAAGGGAAGGATGAGAGGCCTCCATACAGTTTGGTTCCTGAGAGCTTGAGAGCTTAATACAACCTCATATTCAGCCGCACTGTGAAATGGTGGCAGCCTGCAGGCAGTAGCCTGGAGTCAGTGTCCTAGATAAATCTTTGGATTATGAAGAAATAGACAATCCCTTCACAAAAATCTGCAGAGAGAGGAAAAGCTAGCTGATCTTTTGTCCAGGGAGCTCTTGGAGCACCTAAAACGGTAAGAAGGTTGAGAAAATGAGTTTTATTCTTCCCGAGGGCTTGCTGCCGCTCACAGCTTGCAGCAGCTGCACAGGTGACTTGGGATCTTAATGGAATATTCCTAGTTTTTGGCTCATTGCTAGGTAGCAAGAGGCTGTTTTTGCAGTTTTCTTAGAGCGAGTGGTGCAGAGATTCTCAGACTAATGTAGGTCACTTGGAGTTTGGGTGCTAAATTCTGACAAACGCTCAGATGAGCATTCGGACAAGCGTTTCCTCCTCCTCATTATGGGGCCACTATTTGGGCCTATGGCTTTTTCTTGAACAATGCTCTCAAACCTCAGGAATGTCAACCCTAGGACTGAAGAAAATAGGTAGTCTCACTTGCAATGTGGTTTTGCCTCAACTGGTTGTGGCAATTCAAAGTTACTGCTACTTTATTTCTTAATACCCTAAGAGATGCTAATGACTGCAGTCCACTGGCATCCCTTGAAAACTTAAGTAGCTCCTGCCTGGGTATGGAGCAGAAGTGCAAATAAATACTTGTGATTCTCCTGCACTGCCTTATTGGGTAGGATATAAAGAGTGAATGGATCTCTTTTCCTGAACCTTGCTGTTTAAGGTTGCCATTGCCTCTGTCATTAGCAAAACAGTCCCCTGGTGAGGAGCCCCTTGGGCACCAAGGGGACAGGGCAGCCAGGCTCAGTCAGGATAGGCTGGGGTAGGAGCCATGCATCAAGTAGCCATCAGCTTGATGGGCTCAATCAGCTTGATGAGGGGTAAGGAGCGGGAGGGTTGGAAGATGCCCCGCTTCAGGAAACAGAGTTTCGTGGTTTATCGCTCACATGTAGCTTGGAACAAAACGGGCTGAACACAGTTTTCTGCAAGGCTGCTTGTGGTCCTTGCACCTTAGTTACATTTCTGAGTTGTATAATATTTTTTAATTAACTCAGTATTTGTGTGTGTGTGTGTGTGTGTGTGTGTGTGTACTTGCCTGCTTAGATCCTTAACCCTAAGCTGAAGGTTCTTTTAATGTTTTTTTTTTTAAGATCTCTTGATGTGACTCCAGGATTGTACATCCATGTACTCCATGTGATAAGCACTGCTTGTTTTCCCTAGAGTATTTATTTAGCAGGACAAAAATCAACTGTGGGCAGACGTCCTTAGCTGTATGAGGACTTGTGTGTTTCAGGTATATCCATCAAAATGGAGGGCAGCTGGGTGTAAACATAACTTGAGGACTTGTTCTCCTGGGAATGTTACTGACAAGCACCTTTAGCAGCAAGGGTAATTACAAGGTGTGAAAATACAGTGTTTTAGCAATCTGTTGTTTTTATAAGCATGTAGTTTTAAACGTCAAAAATTAATTTAGGAAGTAGGAACTTGTAAAATTGTGCTTCTCTCACTTAAGTTTCTGCAGCTTTTCACGGCTGCTCATGTCTGAGGCTTCACAAGTATTAAACCTAACTTCCTGTAGCAATCGCAGAGCGCCGCTCTGGCCCCTTCGGAGCGGCTCCGAAACATCCCGAGAGGAGGCAAAGCAAGAGAGACTGTGAGTTTTGCTCGAATACTGTGACAGCAAATGCCCCTTTCCCGTGGGATCGCTCAACCACTGCTCCTTAGAGCCATGCAAAGAGCCCTCCTGGTCCAAACTCTGCCCTGACTTGGGTTGCATCAGAGTGCGTTTGTGTGATGGAGGGTTTTGCCAAGCCTGGCTTGTAGGCAGCGCTCCTTGTGGGGCGTAAAATAGACCCCTTTGTGCTGGGACACTTGGCTGTGTTTGCCCAAGGATTTGCAGCCCTTATGAGGGATGTGCAGATTTTCCTGATGCTGTCTGATTTCTGGACCCCCTACCAGCTGGAGGAGCAGCGTCCTGCTGCAGGACACGGTCACTATCTTCAGCACAGTGCTGGTCAGCCAAGGGACCTTCCTCGTGTAGCTCTCCTGTGCTCCTTGGCTTTTACAGTGAGGTGACTGCATAAATGTGAGCAGCTTCCCATTTACTGGCGTCATTGAGTTTGCTGGGCTCTCAGACGTGTTCCCATGATTCCTCTCCTATGGACTTTTCCTTTGCCAGTGATTAAAATGCACCCACATTAAGCTGAGGCAAGCAAAACCAAATAGTACCTTAAATATATCAAAATCCTTTCAAATGTACCCAGCGATACACTGATAACAGCATGGTCTGTATCGCGATGCTTGTGCCAGTCTCTATTCCCAGTTTTTTACTTTGTTTGTGTTTAAAACCAGTTACATAGATGACTCTCCCTAGAAGACAGGGAACTTTGGGAACTGAGGAGTTGTCCTCAGTTAAGAAATCTTTGATCTTTTCCTCATGACATAGGAGCACCTCATGTCTGTCTTTGCCTCCTGTGGTAAGAAGAGGGGTGTAGATAGAGCCAAGAGCTGTTAAAGGCAGCGACTGGACTGAAGGAAATGGAACTGCACCAGGATTAGCTTCCTCGGTTTCTAAAATATTAAGCTCTATCAGGTTTCTCTAGTTTTCCACCTGGAATATATAGCGGAAGGAGTGCTTGGCGTTTGTCTTTAATTAGCAGTATATGAGTACGTATATTCTAGGAGTGGAAGGCTTTTTAATAAAACTTCCATTTTGCATCCTCGGATAACGAGTGTACCACTGGCTGCTGCTTAATTATTCCTCTTCCAGTTTTTTATGCATCACGGATTTTTGTCCAGATAAGCAACTTGCTTTTGTAGACATCCCTTTGAATTAGCAAGCTTCTCTTCAGTTGATTATCTTCTCTTGTAAGTTGAACAACCTTCTCCTCCATTTTTTCACATCAGTTTGTACTTCAGATGTTATTTCCTAGGTTTTTAGGGAGTTGCTGGTTTACTTAAGAAAAGCAGATTACGTAGCCTTAATGTTTGCAGTTCTATTGCCAGCTGCAGTTCAAACCCACATGTTAGTTGACCAGCCTTTTGAAGGCACCTCCCTTTTTATTTTTTCCCCTCACTTTTTATAATTTAGAAATATTTTTCCAAATGGAAACCTATCCCTTTGCATATAACATATTCCTTATCCCATAAAGCCATATCCCAGTCTCATTATCCCACCCTGAGCTGCTTTTACAAGGAGAACTTAACATACAAAAAATCCAAGCAAATAGCCCTTTTTTTGCTGTTGTTGTTGTTGTTACAAAGTGAGGAGCTGCCTGAATTTACATCATTTCCACATTTCCGAAACGCCCGTTACAGTGACTCATGCCTGATCCTTCTAAAGGGAGAAAAATAATGTCTGAAAGGTAGTGAAATGTGCACTGAACTGCAACTAGAAAACATGGCAGGAGCCATGAATTTGACCCTATAGAAACCATGCAAATACCCAATGTTCTGGGTGTGTGGGGTGGGGGGAAGCATTTTTCTGGGCTGCTGTAGGTAAACTGCTTATTGCTGTTGTCTGCTCTGAGGATCTCATGGGATTCTGGCTGTGTCAGACTTAGGGAGTGAGACACAGTGATTTCATATGATTTCAGTTTGGGGGTGTATGTGCTTAAATATCTTTTTTCCCCCCCTTTTTTAATTGCAAAGGAGTTGTCATTCATACAAGAGAAGACGTTTGCAGCCAAGGCATGGGGCTTTGTAGAACAGCGGAAGCAGTTTGTTTGCACGTGGCTCTTGACCCTGTGTTTTCTTTGGCCAGGATCGGGGAAATCCTGTGTTGCGGTTGGAGCCGAGCTGTGGGCCGCCCGTTGCCCTTGAGCACGTCTCATTAAATGTCCCTAAAAGGCTCCCAGCCGTATTTTTCGCAGGGAAGAGGTGCCCGCGGGTGCGTTTGGTGGGTGTGCAGTTGCCTGGTGCTCTGTGCCACTCTTCTCCATGCCCACAGGAGGAGGAGCCCGCGCGGGACGCGAGCGCGGTTGTGCCCGGCGGCTGCGGCAAGGCCCCTGTCCCGCGAGAGGGGACGTCGCTCCTGTGAGAGCCACGCTGGCCGGGAACGGCCGGGAATGGCTGTGAGCAGCTTCGTGCTGCAGCCACAGGAACGGCCGCGTGGGAGCTCCCAACTGCTGTTCCGTGGGCAATGCTTGTGGAAGGAAAGGATAAATAATCTTAAACAAACTAAGAGTGTAAGAACTTCCTGCCCAGGTCAGGCCAGTGGCGCAGCCCTGTGACGGGCACTAGGACGGGGGTTCCAGCCTGCCCCGTGCCACGGTCCCTTCCCTTTGCGCTCCTGCAGCATCCGCAGCTGCTGAGGAAGAGGCTGAGGAAGGCAGACCCTTAGCCCGTCAGTCAGCATGGGGTTTGTATCAGTTTTGTTCAGCACCTCTAGTGCTGTGTTTGAGGTGAGCAGCACCTTGCGTTTGACTTGTCCGTCTCCTTCATGGTTTTGTGAACTTGAGTCAAACCCTCCCTCGGGATTCACCTCCAAGCTGGAGCCCCAGCCCGTCACGTGTCTCGTCCTAAGGTGCCTCTCCACCACCTCTGACATTCTGGTTGCCCCTCTCTGTCCCTTCGCTGATCCCAATGCATCCCCCGGGATGCGGAGAGCAGGGCTGAGCACCAGCAAGGATGCAGGGCATCAGCTTCATGCAGCCAGCGTGACCCTCTGCTTTCAGCCGCCTTCCCGAGGATGCCCAGTGTTTTGCTGGCGTTTTTAGCTGTCCCTGCACTTTGGGCTGGGAATTATATGGGAGCATGTAAGCAGCGCTGTGTTCAGTGATGTTAGCAATAATCAGAGCGCTGAGTGCTGAAGCCTCCCTTTTGATTTCTAGTGGCAAGGAGGATGATGCTCCTCTTACGAGTCCTCTTGGGGATTTATTTAGATACTCGGCAGCCTCTTACCTCCCTGCCGAGAGTGCCATTTTGTGTGCTCAGATCCGGCCCTTTCTTCTGAGGGCTTCTCAGAGTTCCTGAAAAAAAAACATGGTGGAAGAACAGCAGAATAATTTAACAGCCCTGCATTTTGTGTATGTTCCCCATTTGAACTGCGACCAGCAGAGAGGTCAGCATGGTTCTTGAATAAAATTAATTACTTTGAACTGAAGCCAGTCCGTCCCCATTTGTGTTCATGTTGCTTCAGGTACCTGTTCTAGGGGGGTTGTTTTTCGGGAATTGGTTCCGCGGGGCGGTGTGTGTGGAGCAGCCGGAATCGCGCGGCGCAGGCACATGCGACCACACGTCAGCAACGCGCCCTGTGCTGCCACCGCGGGTGCAGGTGCTCACAGGAGCGAAGCCATCGAGCCCAGGAACGTGGTCTGGTCCCCACTATGGAGCGTGGAGGAGCTCCCGTCGGGAGCACCGTGTCCCGTGTTCCCGCTTGCTCTGCCCCGTGCACGAGGCGCCTTAGCACACGGAGCGGGTCTAGGAAAGAGCTGCTGAGCTGTTCCAGGCACTGGTGCACGGGAGGTCCCTGGAAAGGCCGGGGAAGTTGCACTGACTTAGCTGGAAGAACGAATGTTTGATGGGGAGCTAGTTACAGCTTTCTGCCTGCAAAAGGGAGGTTACAGAGAAAACCACCTTTTCTTGGAGGTGCACGGTGAAAGGGCAGCAGGCAGCCACAACAAGGTCTGGCAGGGAAACTTCTCACTGCATGTGGGGAAAAATATTTTCGCTGAGAGTGATTAAGCCCTGAAACAGCTTATCCAGAGAATATGGAAATTTGAAAATGTTGGCTGTACAAGAGTGAGCAACCCAATGTCACCGTGAAGCTAGCCCTGCGTTAGCAGGTTGGAATAGGTGACTTCATGCTACCTAATTTTTTTTCTTTGATTCTGTGTTTGAAAATAGATAGTGAGACATTGCTGGAGTGTCTGTGTTGTTAGGTCAGTCTGCAGTCTGCAGACGGCATCTGTCCCACTTACTAGGATAATTTTAGCTGGAAATCCGAACTTCCAGAAATGTTTCCCAGCTTCCCTACAGTCCCGGCGTTCTTAGTGACAAATACCAACCCAATAAGATGCTTTTCAAAACAGTAGCCAAGAGGTTGTTGCAACTACCTGAGGATCTAAGTGCATTCCTAACTTCCAAGTGTTACAATATCCGTGTGTAAAACATCTTTCTAGTTTCTTTGCAAGAAGTAAATCAAGCTTAAATGTTCCCATGAGTATGTGAAGGAAAGGAGCTTGCAATACTTTCTAGTGAGTGTTCATGGATGTGGGAGTTGTACTTGGAAATCCTTTGCACTCAGACTTCAGAACCTCATATATACATATATACATATATACATATATATATATATATATATATATGCATATATGTATTTAGTTACCCAGCCTTATTCAAACCCTGGAATTTGTTGGGGAAGCTTCGGGCTCTTGCCGTTTCCAGGCCGTGCACCCAGGTAAGTGTAGATATTAGCAGTGATGTTCCCAGACTCGCAGCAAGTAGGAGGCTTCAGTACCAAGTTTGGCTTTTGGCCCTTCTTGGGGTCTTATTCCTTCTTAATGAACGTATGCTTAGTACAGACTGACGGCCTAAAATATGGGATTTGTGACATGAAAGGTCATGAATTTATACGATCTCTTCCTGTTTCTCTGTGTGTGTATATATAGGATGAGAAGGAAGCCAACAAACCCATGCCAAACAAAGGAGACCATGGACTAGGAAATGAGAAGTTCAAACCCGTGGTACCTTGGCCTCATGTTGAAGGTGTGGAAGTGGACTTGGAATCCATTCGAAGAAAAAATAAGGCCAAAAATGAACTAGAGCATCACGCTGGTGGTGATAACAATCAGCAAAACATCTTCCAGAGGCAGTATCTCACATTTAAGCCTCAGACATTTGTATACCGAGATCCCGTGTTACGACCTGGAGTCCTTGGTAATTTTGAACCCAAAGAGCCCGAGCCTCATGGAGTTGTTGGTGGCCCTGGAGAGGAAGCAAAGCCATATGTTTTAGGACCAGAATACAAAGAATCCATTCAAGCCAGCATTAAAGAGTTTGGGTTTAATATGGTGGCAAGTGATATGATCTCGCTAGATCGGAGCGTTAATGACTTGCGTCAAGACGAGTAAGCAGACTTTTTGTTTTATTTTAGTTCTGTTTTTATGCAATTTGATCGTTTTCTTTCCATAGATCTTAATCGATGCTTAAAATAATATTATTAATTAGACCAAGTAACCGAGGCCTCTTGTCTTGGCAAGCAAGAGCAATGTACTATGCCAAATGTTTCCATATATTTATCTTTATGCCGTTCTCGTTAATCCTTTCATAAATACTTAATCTATATTGATTTTCCTCTGGAGCCATCCATTTTAGTCTCTAATTGCACATGTTCCGATGTTCCGGGTCCAACCACGCTCTTTATTGTCTTATTTGCTGTATTAATCTGTAACTTCTCATGGTCTGTTTTTGAGTAAGAATGCCTTTTCCTTATTATTTCATGCAGAGTTCATATATTACAGTGGATTGGTTAGGTTTGGGGTTCTCCCCAGCGCTTAAAAAAAATAACAGAAAGTCCTAAAACATTTAAAAAAAAAAAAAAAAAAAAAAAAAAAAAAAAAAAAAAAAAAAAAAAAAAAAAAAAAAAAAAAAAAGAAAGGACAGGACAGCCTCTGAACATTTTCATACTGGGTTTGTCATAGGCAAGACCAGCATCTCAGAAACAGGAGCTTTCACTTGATTTTGGAGAGGGGGAGCTGCTTCGGGGTGGGGAATTTGGGGGAAGATGTTCATGTTTACTCCGAGAGTGTGACTGCTAATGGATTCACATCATTTAGACCAGTGATTGCCAGGGGATTCACGCAGTGGTCTCTGCTGGTCTCTAAGCCGCCCGCCGGAGCCGGATTCGCTCCCAGGATTCGCTCCCTGTGACACGGTTTCCTTGCTGGCTCCCAGGGACAGGTCTCTGAGCAAGCTGTTCGTGTGGTAGTGGTGCGAAAGGGGGGCTCTCGCCTGCTTTTTCTCAAGTCATCTCTTGAGTTTATCTTTGCTACGGATGTAAAGGAGAGTTCTAGCGAGGAATTCCCCTCAAGGGATTGAGCAAGTGGTTTGCATAGCTTCAGGAACATGGGGCTCCCTAACGCTCCATACATTAGGGAGCGGAGCGGGAAACGTGAGCTGGAGAAAACACTGCTTCCTGCCAAAGAACATTTGCAGATGTGTCTTCTATGGAGTTTAAAGCCAGTCAGTAGCTGGAATAAAAAGGTTAGGCTTTGTTATGGAATACGCTACTGTAAAGAAGCAAACAGAACAGTGCTGGGAACTGCGTTGACAAAGCAGTCTCTCAGGCAAATGATGTCAAATGTTCTGTGTGTTGGCCTCTTGGGGTGTTGGCCCTATCCCAACTCTGCATAGTTTCTGAAAGAAAATGTTTTCTTGTCCTTTTTTTGGATGCTTTTATTATTAGACAGGTAGATGGCAGCCTTTTATTTCTCATACTTATTGTGTTTCACATGGTGTCCCTTGTCTTGTTATTTTTTATTTTTGTATTTGGGATCAATATAGAGAAATAGCCGATGTAAAAACAGAGTTAAAGTTTGTGGATGATCCTAGATTAAGGATAAGCGCTCCCTGCTAGGCAAATAAAAGACAGATCTGGGCTGGCCATGAGTGCTGCCAGGTACAAGGTGCATCCTCACAGACAAATCTTGATGGAATTGCTTTGAAGGAGAACAAAAAATGGGGTTTAGCTTCTTCTCCATAACTTAAATATAAAGATGTACGGGTCCAGAGATCTGGGTTTTGTTTGGTTGGTTTCTTTTTTCCCCAGTATGTTGTCTCTAGCTGTGGCCAATATGTTTGGAAGAAGACATATATGAATGGGGTAAATGTTTTTCTGTGGCAACCAGAGGACTTGGATTTCTTGAGCCGGAGGTTGGGATGGGATGGTCGTGCTTCACATGGCTTTTCCTGTGCACTGACTCATCTCTACAGTGCACACGTCCTTTCCTGAGTCAATGACTTCTCCTCTTCCAAGCCAGGAAAGGTGGTGTTTGTTTAATCTCTCCCATTGGGAATTGCCCTGTACTTCTGGGCCTTCGCCACCTTCCCTCCTGGCTTTGCTATTTCACCAAAGTCTCTGAGGTGGAGTGATTGGATGCAGTATTCCAGCGGAGGGAATATCATGGATATCCGCACAAAGCGGTTGTATCCCTCTCCATATCATTCCTACTGTTCTCCTTGCCCTTTGATCCACTCCAAGGTACCATTTTCAAAGAGCTGCCCATGCTGACTCCAAGATTTTTTGAGTAATAATAACATGTTTAGGTTCTGTCACTGAATATGTGCAGTAGGTTATGTCTGACAGCCCTTATCCACTGAATTTGCAGTGGTGAAGAGCTCTCCTGCCACTGACTGCCTGCTTTAGTGTCCTTGATTTTTTCTGCAGCTTTTTACAGCCCTTTTAAGCACAACTACGAAGACTATTTTTGCATTATTCAAAAATGACCTGGAAGAAGGGTTGGACAGTGGGGATCCCAGTACAGATACTTATGTGTTATGGCCACAGACTCCAGTCGGGGTAGAAAATGAGTACTTATTCCTATTTCTTAAGTGATTATTAAGAGAAGGTCGTCCGTCTTACCCATCACACTTTGATTTCTTTACAAGCAGAGTCCTTTGGGAAGGAACCCTGTCAAAGGCCTCTTAGAAATGCAGTTACTCTGTTACAGACTCACCCTTGATTCCTTTTGATTCCTTCAAAAGACTGTAATAGGTTTCTGCAGCACGGCTCTCTTGCACAGCAGCTATTTCTGTGGTTTACTAATTCTGTTCTTTGTTACAGCTTCTATTCAGCACGGACGTCAGACTTAGCAGTCTGCAATTTTGGGGTCCTCGAGGCCCTTTTATAAAAATTGATGTCATATTTTCCTCCTTGCGTTCCCTCGATAATAAGGCTGGTGTCAGCAGTAGTTATGTGCCACAACAGTTTGTCAATTTGTGTTGCATTCTTCTAGAAATACTGGGTGTATAAGAAGAGGGGAAAAAAAGCAATTAGACTGCTCATGGCAGAAAAATCCAATAAAAGCCATTGTACGGAGACTGTCTGTTATCTCCATATTACAAAGTCCCAAGGCTTTAGATAGCTGAGGGTAGCAGCAGATACTGGGGAAATATTGCTGTTTGCTTGCTCTGTTCCTAGGCGCTTCCCTAGGCTTGTGGTGCTGGTCACTGCTAAGAGGTCAGTGGAAATACCCAGTTCAGCTTTCCTGCTGTAGCTTTCCCTCTGGAGTGGTCCTTTTCCATTCGGATCATCTGGCAGCCCAACGGGCTTTCTGGCAGGTGTCCTGCTTGTGATATTTAAAACCTTTTCAATAGCAGCTTTTATACTTCAGTACATTATTTCTCAAGCTCCCTTTTTCATCTACCTTATTATATACGTTCAGTTTGCCTGAATTAGTGCTCATTTTTACTTTCCTTTTTTGGACATCACCCAGTGTGTGTAAAGAATGTCTCTTTTATGGCTAACAGCATCTGGTTTTTGATCACGCTGGCTTTTCTAGTTTCCTTACAGTGTGCTTTTTTTTTCTTTTTAATCATTAATGGTAAACACTCTCTGTTTCTGCTGTGGTGTCTTTCAAGACACTGTGCTCCCGGGAAGTGCTTTATCCTTACTTTTTCCTTTTAAGCCTGCTCATCTCTGCGTAGTTGCCCTTTTCCAAAGGAGGTGTTACAGGACACCTCTTTGTGGTGCTGGAGCTCGGTTGTGCCGTAGCTGCAGGTCTCCTCAGTAGCTGTGTCCTCCACTGAGTTCCACGCCATGTTGAGGCCCAACAAGCTGGCTTGCTCTCCTGTGGGTTCCCTGGCTCGCTTCTCCCTGGAAGCACTGACGGATGGCACCCAAAGCATCCTATTTGGAGCACGGTTTATATCATCTGTGTGTACTGAGGTGCTCATTTCTCTGTGGGCATCGCGGCCGCAGCGCTGGTGGCTCCGCGGGCGGGCAGCCCTTCTGCTCCCCTGTGCCCATGACTCCCCTCCTTGCCTGGGGCTGAAGGTTCCTGCAGGATTTTGGCTCCACTAATCCGTTCCTGATTTATTTCACAGAAGGCAGTCCTTCCTGGATAAAGCTAATTAACTCTCCAGATTTCCCCAGGTACTCATGAATTTAGAGCATGCTGTTCTACACTGTTTTCTCAACCAGGTGCTGAAGGTCTCTCTTTTTTCCCTTTTTATCTTTCTCCTCTCACCTAGTAATTTGGTAATTCCAAATACTCTCTCCCTGTTTCCACCTGGAAACAGGAAATAAACGGTCGGTGCCCTCTCCGCCTCGTGGCTCGGGATGTGAGATGCAGGGCAGGTCCCTGGGCCAGGGACGACGCAGCTGAAGGACCGAGAGGACGGGCACAGCAAGGGCCAGGGGGGCCGCGGCGTTCGGAGCGGGGCAGGAGCACAACCCAAGAGCCCCGTGGCTGTGCGAGGAGCCCCCGAGGCCGCCGAGCTGGAGCGCACACGCACGGGCAGTGGTTATCGATCTCGGCAGCCCGGCGGCTGCTCGCCCTGCGTGAGGGGCTGGAGTTACTCTCACGTCAGGCCAGCACCGCGTGGTCTGCCCTGCGTTCCCGAGGCAGGTGTTAGTTCTGCTACGCAGTTACCTAAGGAGAACGTAGGTAGTCGCTGTGTTTCGAAGGAATGCAGCGCAGGTCCCGGTGTGAAGTGCTGTTCGGATGTTGCTTCACTTCTGCGCACGTGGCCGCGGGACACAGCGCGCTTGGGAGCAGGGACAGCCGGCCCTGCTGGGAAAGACCAAGGGAAGCAGGGTGCCGAGTGTGTCCGTCCTTTGTGTGCCCTCTGGCAGCAGCAGCGCCCCGCTCGCTCAGCGATGAACCCCCATTTTCAGTTCATTTGTCCCTAAACCTTCTTGTTGCTCTTTCCATGTCCCAATAATGTGAGCTCCGCCGGCGCTTTGCCTTCCTGCACGCTGTCTGCATCGGCCCAAGCAGCATTTCTCCCTTGCCTCTACCCACTTCTACCTTTCCTGATTTCTTTTGGAAATCTTGCTCCTTGAGAACGGCCCCTCTTCACCTCTGCTCTTCCCATGTGGGTGTTTTGCTGGGCTCAGATCATTCATTCGCTTCATCTTGCACCCAGGATTGAAATCTAAGCCAAGAAGCGCTCTCTTAAAGCATATTGCAAGTGACGTGCTGTGAAACTCCCTGTCTGTCCTGTTAACCACATTGCGTGATTTCAGAGCCCTTAAGCCAGGGATGTTCATCCTGTTGATCAAATGTTGTTCCAGGGTCATTAACTACGGAGGCTTAGGAAAGGATCAGTACTCAGCATGTTTTGCTAAAACTTGATATGCTGCTGCTGTTCAGCCTATCAAAGATTTGCTTGCAAGTTACTTTTTTCGACTCAAGGGTTTTAATATTTTTTTTTTTTTTTGTGCCAGATTGACAGCTTCTTTTGACAGATATTGCAACAATTTTATTCTGACTAGCTTGACGGGGAGAGGAACTGGGAGAGAGACTCGGCACGATGCCGGCTCTTGAGGAATGTCCTCGCCACGGGACCAGTGCAGCTGGTACCGGGTGTTTCTCACTGTGTTTGTGTGGTGCTGGCTGCACCGCGGGTGACCCAGCCCTGAGCAGGGCACCACGCTTCCAGGGCTGCTCCCGGCAAGGGCTGCGTTTCAGAAGCTGCTGCCTAAAAGCTGAGCCCTGAGCCCGAGGTTTTGCTGCTCGTCTGTGGCGGAACCTGCTGCCTGCTTCGTTTCGCGGCAGGACGTGCGGTTGTTCTGGTAGAAGGACAGAGAGAGTAGTTTTATATTAGATAGCTGCAGTCTGTGTGATGTCTAATAGCAGCACGATCCAGGCTTTTAGTGCATCACCCACGCACATCTGTCAGGTTGATAATGGCAAAACAAATATTTAAAACATCTTTTTGTGTGTGTGTTTTGTTTTCTTCCCTTCCATGGGCTGTCCGCTTTCAGTTCTCTCTCTCAGTGCCATTTCTGCTGTGACAGGGTGTGTCCTCTGGACTGTTCATGTTCCTACTTGAATAACTGGATCTGTTATCATAGATAAACATTTTATTTTAAACAGAACTCCTGGTGATAAGCTTTTGTTGAAAAATCTGAAAAAAAAATAACTCTCCCTTGCTTGGCTGCAGTGTTCCTTGTGCAGAGAAAGGTATTTTTGGACATCTCTTCTTTTAATCTTGTTTGTTTTATGAGTGTTACCTTTGAAATGTCAGTTGCTTATCTTAGGGAGTCATACACTGTTTCACTAAAAATAAAATGTTACCTTATTCTTAGATACCAGGCTGTACCTAATCTCACTGTTGTTGGAAAAACTATAGTTATGTTTCCTACAGCTAGACTGAACCAGAAGCAGTAATTCATTACCAGGCTATGAAAACCTTGTAATTGTTCCCAGCGTTTTTATAAATGGTATTTTGATAGTCAAATCCAAAGTGAATGAGAATTGGTTTGTTCTTAAAATTATAATTTTGAAGGTTGTTTTTCCTCTCGTTCTCTCTGTCTCTCTCTCTTCGCTATAAATGGAGGAGGACCTTTAAAAAACAGACTTCTGAGTTTGTTTAAATATGCATATGCATCCAGCTATGTCTAAGTTATTTTTTCTGTTCAAGTTAGTGAAGACTGCCCTTTAGTTGGGCCAAGTGTTACTGAAGATGCCAAACTGCAGTATCAAGTTTTTATTGCTGGACTTGAGGTCTTTAGTTATAAATTACTCAGCATACAGAGTCGGGCCGATGAGTCTTGGCTGCTGCTTACAAGAGGGTGGTGTTTTTGTGCAGGGCGAGTGACACGGGTTTCCCATCCCCTCTGCAGCAGTTAGTTGTCCCGTCAGTCACTGCGGAGATGCCTTAGAGCAGCTCTCGAATGGGACCTGCCTTCTCCAGGATTGCGATTAATGGCTTAATTACGGCACGGTGCAAATTACATATTTGGTACCGCCACGTGCAATTCCAGCAGTAATTGCTGAGGGCTTCTCTGTGTCCTTGGCATGGAGCCTGGGGGAGCTGGGTCCGTTTCAGGGGGCTCCTTGGGCAAGGGCTTCTCTTGGGGCGTTGCAGCGCGGGGCGACCGTTCCCTGCTGACACACCTGGTTTTGCAGCGGGCGCATCAGTCCTTGCGGGCAAGCCTTTGCTAGAGGCCAGGAAAGCTTGGGATCTCGGGCGTTGGCCTTGGAGGGAAAACAGGCATTTTCTGTGGGCTTTTCAGCCCCCACTGAGCTCTAAGCAGAGCTCCCTGTTGCAAATACACGTGTGGCAGGGTGTGCCCGAGCCCTTCCTTCGGCCCTGACTTCGGAGCGGTGCGGAGGGAGCGGGAGCAGGGCCCTTCCCTGTTGCTCCCTATGTGGCCTCCCAGCCACAGTCCCTGCTCTTGCACTTTTGGGGTAAGTGATGGAGCTGCTCTGTCAAACGCGGTGTAATCTGGATGCAAAACCAAAAAAAAAAAAAAAATTGGAATAACGTATGCTCTGTGCTGTTTCTGTTGCCAGGGTTTGTTGTGTTAAAGCGTTTAAATAAACATGCCTCGTATAAAGTGTAATTCAGTGCTGAGCATGGACGGGAACTTGAGGGCTTAATGTCTGGTGAGCGAGGCATAGTAGAAATATTAGATATTTCCTTGGGACTGAACTGGCTGCCCCAGGAGGTTATTTGTGGCCTTTTGTGTCTCGTATTGGGTAGATCCGTCTGTGGCTGCTGAATCCCGTTACACGGGTTTGGGAAGCGCGAGTTGTGCCTAGGCAGATGCCTTCTTCAGCAGCTCTTAACCCCGCGGGAGAAATGGCAGGAACTGCCATGGACATGGAGGCCTCAGCAGCTCATCAGTATTTTCAAAGGGTTTTTTTTTTTTTTTTAAAGCTCTGTTAGAGCTGCTCGAAGTGTGAGAAAAATACAAGCCCTGCCAAGCAATTATGAGCAGGTGCTGCATAATCTCAAACCACTATCAACTTGAAGTACAACTTAAAATACGGTTTAAAAATGTGAACAGCTCTATATTAATGCAGAGGAGAACTTATCATTTTAATTCCAGTTACACATGCGGGAAGACTGGGTGATGTAAATGCCAGATGGAGGCCTTGGGCTTTTCCCTGGTGCCAGGCTCGGCTTGATGCAGCGCCGAGGGAGTGCTCAGGATCCATCTCCCAGAGCAGTCGCAGGAATTGGGGGAGCCTTGGGTGGCCAGGACAGCGACCTGCTGCCTTGGAGGAATGTGGCTGCCCCGCGTTGCTCCGAGGATGCACGTTCAGTGCTTCAGTGCTGGGAACAACGTCCAGGGAGGCAGCTGGTAAGCGCTGGTTGGGTGGGAGGCCCGAGGAAGACCATCTTGAGGAGGAAGGCCGGCCGAGGCTGCGTGCTGTTGTGCTGTTCCCCAGATTTAGGTGCTCGCGCGCCGGGGGATGCAGAAGCTGAGGGTTACGGGCGAATGCCTGTGCTCCGGCTCCCCGGGATTCAGCCGGGATCCCGGGAGGGGGCCCTGCTGCAGACCCCCCCCCCCCCCCCCCCCCCCCCCCCTCCCGCCCCGGCTCGCTGTGCCGGAGCGGCGGGTTGAGCACCCCCCCCCCCCCCCGGCAGCGTTTCGTGCTCGTGGGCAGCCCGGGGAGAAGGAGCGTTCCCTGTTTGTGCTGTTTGGCTTGGGATCCACCGGTCCGTGGGTGCACGTGCGTCAGCTCCCTCCTGCCCCGGCCTGGAGGGATCGGCAGGCACGGCCTGGTGACAGTGTCAGCTTGAGGATGCTGTGGACCTTCCTGCACATCCCTTGCAACGTGCTGTGCTGCACGTTGGGTTGTGCTGCTGCAACGAACTTGGGTTCACATTATGGCCACAATCATCCCTCAGGTTATATCTGAAAGGCAACTGTGCTGCAGTCTGTGGGTCTGAAGGATGAGGTTAGAGGTTGGAAAGTCATTAAATCCTCTTTGTTGCTGTCCCCTTCGTGCTGTGAAACTGGCAGGTGCCCCGTGCCAGCTCTGAATAACTGCCTGGTCACTGGGCTGTGGTATCTACTTGATCCCGTCATTCCAAACCGAATCCCAGTGGTCTGCAAACTTAGGCTTCTTATTTTTCTTTCAGGACTCTCTGAAGTTTATAGGTAAGCAGGCAGTGTTAAAGGGAGCTTCAAACACAAGGGAAGGGCACGTGCTGTTACCTGTGTGGTGTTTGTTTCACCAACCACTGGATGTCAGTGCTGCTCCATGCACAGGTTCTTCCCAACTTCTCCTTGGATTTGAAAGAGACGAGAGAGTGGAGGCTCCTGGTTTTGGCACCCAAGTAATTCAGTAACTTCATATATCTTGGAAAAATTGCCGCAGAGACTCCAGTTCACATTAACAGCATGCAGTTAGAGTTACTGCCATGTTTCAGACCTCCAGTTCTCAGTGCAAGCCAAGAGATGAGGTTGAATGTGCAAGTTATTGCAGCCTGGTGCTGCTTATGGGCCTGATGATGAGTCACTGTGGTGACTGTCCAAGAAGTGTAATCAAATCTCTGGAAAAGGCTAAAATAATGCTCTTACTACAAGTATAAATGCAGTATTATTATGGCTTGTGAGTGGCACATTTAGCCAGACATGATTTTTCAAGTTCAAGAAGTAAAATGTGCTGACAGGTCTGCAGGAATTAAGTTGGATAGGCAGCAGAACACCCATCTAGACCTCTATTTTTATGTTTTAAACAGTGAATTAAATACAGAGCAAAAAAATGCTTTAAAATTGCTTTTAAATTGCAAGCAGATGTTTTGTATTATTCAAGCTTTCGTAATCAGCTGGGGTTTTTCTAATTATGTTAAGCTACTTAGTATCTTTTTGTTCTTATGCTGTTAACCGTTTTACTCCTAAATATTATTTGTCTGCAAGAAGAGGATAAAATAGGCGGGCACGATGTTTTGGCTTGTTTGTAGTGTTTGCTTTTGTTTCTGTTATCTGTCGAAATGCCCAAGTTTTGTCCGTTTGGAATATAACCCTTGTCTTTTTGATTGGAGACCGAGAAAGCTTTTTGTCTGAGCGTGGGGCGCTGGAGGGCAGCAGCAGCCGCTGCAGCCCGTGCCAGGTCCTGCCTCTCCAAGGGGAAAACGGGCCCTTACTTTTCTGCCATCCTTCCATGGAGCTTTTCCCTGGCCTTCAGCCGGTGTTCCAGTTTGGCTTGAGATTGCCTCTTTCTCATGCTCTCTAATATAACTAAATCACCAAACCTAACCCACAAGAACATGTACGTATGTAAAGCAGGAGGCATTTCTGTCTTTAATCCCCTACTAAAAACACAATGGGAAAAATTTCTTCTGTCTTTAATCTTCTGCTAAAAACACAATGGGAAAAATTTCCTTGGAGAACTGACCTGACGCGAACGCCTCGTCTCTGCAGAGCTGAGCAGCTTAAGGGCAGTGCTGCAGACTGAAGTGCTGCAATTTGAAATCATCAAAATCTGTTAGGAAGGATTTATGAAAGGCACGCATTAGTGGCCTGAATCCTGTGGTTTAAAAGTCAGTCCCGCACTTGCATGCCCGTAGTTTATAAATAGGATGGGCTGCAGCAAGTTAAGGCCTAGAGGCAGCTCAGATGGGGGATTTTGGCATCAGCAGACGGTGCTTTTAGAGACCGTGCCGCTTCAGAGCTTGCTTGCATCGAATACGAGTAAGAGAAGGCCTTACCATGAGTTAAATCCTAGCTCTAGTGCGTTCTGATTCTGTAATTTTCATTTTCCCTGGGATCAAAATTAATGGTATGTTTCTGCCATTTTTTTCCCCCAGCAGGGGAAGAATTGATAAGGTTTCCATATAATCAGTGGGAATTTTCCTTGACCTTTCTAACCAAAGATGTGTTGTTTAAATACACACGCGTATCTGTTCTTTGTGTGTGTGGTTTGACTTTAGTTTCAGAACTAAGCTTCAGAATTTTTCTTTTCAAACACAGGAGTGATTCTTTGCCCTTAAGCTCTTCGTTGCGTGAAGAAAAATATAAACATGGAAGTCTGAGCAGTTGTAAATTCCAGTACCAGGGTGAATGATCAGGTGGTAAATCCCCAGCAAACCAACTACCTGGGCTGGTTTTACCTGCAGGAGGCTGTTCCGTTTTACTTAGGTGCATAATTGGGTAAATGGGCATTACAATTGCCAATCAAATGTATTGCTGATAAACTTGATTTATATATAGGAAAGTGTGGATTGAATTACTCATACATGTTATTTGTTTCTAAATCATCTGTAATCTCTTGGCAGCAGGGGGAGAAAAAAAAAAAAAGATTGAATGGATATTTTATGTGAAAAACTGTAGTATGCATCAGTGGACGGAAAAACAAGGCAGGTATGAGGACATGTAGGGAGTGAGAAACAAAAGGAGGAAGCGATTATGCCACCCTGTGTGTTTAATGACATGTCCCTGCGTGTGGAGTATTTGGCTCTGGAGATACGGAGCACTGCCTGTGTAGCACTGATAGCAGGAATAGAAGGGATTCAGGGAGAGACAGAGCTCAGGGGGTACCCAGAGAGCAGGTTTGGAGCTGTCTTTCCTGCATGGTGATCCGTGGCATGGGAAGGGGAGCACAGGGTGGATTTTGCATTTCCTTAGCAGTAAAACAATAAAAAAGAGTGCAGTGGAATCGGCAAGTAGAATGTTTTAAGTGGCTGTAAAAGTGCTTTTCCATGGTGCACAAAGCTGGAAGCTGCCAGGGCGGCTGTTTAAATTGAAGGGCTTAATAGGAATAAACAGAGGAAAGAGTCGCACTTCCCATGTGTGTCTAGTCAGTGGGGTCAGGCAGGTTGATGCCAGCTGCGATTTGTCACCGCTAGTGAGGAGGTGCAAGACTGACACTGTAACCACACACATGCTTCTGCTGGAGCCTCTTGCCTGAATAGCCTTTCTAGGCATTTGTAGGGGAAAAGAAACTTAATGTTGATTAAAATATGTGTCGTTTATTATTGTGATAGCATTTATTTATTAGCAAATTTTAAGTAGACATTACAGTTTCAAATGAGCTGTAAATCCTTGGCCTTTTCTTAAAAACCCGTGGCCTTGCAGTGTGAAACTTGTCATTTTTATTCTATTGAGGGTTCTGCGCTATTTCTGCTTGAGGACTGTGACTGGCTGTGTCCGTCCATCCCAAAGGGGAACCCTAGCGTTTCGGAAGAGGAGTCTCGTCTCACTGGAGTGAGATGCCAGCTGGAGTTGCATGCAAGCTGGAGTTCCCTGCCAGCTGCCTGGCAGTGGTGCTGCTGGTGGCCCTGCCTCGGGGCCGGGGCAGAGCACGGGAGGAAGCCCCGAGCGCTTTGGGCAGCGCTCAAGGCTCCCTGCTGCATCCTGCCTCTTTTGGGAGGTAAAAAGGGTCTGGAAAGCCTGGAAGCAGGCTGCTGTTTGGGCCTCGTGCATCCAGATGAGACACTTAAGGTGCATTGAGGTATGCATTTCATAGCTTGTTTTTCTTTAATCCGAAGTCCAGCCACCTGTGTAGGTTTCATTTGTGCGAACGTGTCAATGAACAGTTCTGTAAATCTGATGTCAAAACTGATCCAGAAAAATCTTTTTGCAGGTGCAAATACTGGCACTATGACGAGAACCTGCTCACCTCCAGCGTTGTCATCGTCTTCCATAACGAAGGGTGGTCCACACTCATGAGGACAGTTCACAGTGTCATCAAGAGAACGCCGAGGAAATACCTAGCAGAAATTGTGCTGATCGATGATTTTAGCAACAAAGGTATATTTGGCATGTTAGCACACCATGTGTAGAAAAGGAAATATCAGCTTTTAAAAAATGCATTTTTTTGCTTCTGATTTATTACCTGTCACAGCTTGAGTTGACTCTGCAAGAAAAGTAATTTGATTTTTCATAGTCATTGCAATTTTCGGTGCAGGATGGGCTCCTTTCCACTGAATTGCTTTCAGTGGCAGCAATCCTTTATGTGTATTCAGTTCTTTAAAGTACAGAATTTGTGCTGGCTGCTTTTCCACTGTTACGGAGCAGTGTATATCAGAAAGCTGTGGTAAATAGCTCTGCTCTTTGCTCTTATCAAAATGAACAAATTTGAAGGAGGTTATGATAAGCCTATTAGGAATATTATTTTTTTTTCCTTTGCATTCCACAGAGGAATCCTCATTTCAGTTTATACTGTAATGTGTCTAAGGCTGTTAAATTATTCATTTTCATTATCTTTTAGTTTAAACACAATCTTTAAATGTGTTGACGTTGTTGTTGCTCCTTATTTTGGGGAGAAGGGGATATTTATAAGTGCATTTTCATTTCTACCTTTCTTTGACCTACGTATTTCAAAGTTTTCTCAAGTTCAGGGATTTTCTTCTTCCTTTATAAGATACATTATGGTCTTGGTACATATTTACAATGCGTATACTTAAAAGCATGATGCTTTTAAGTGCAAAAAAACTTCGGCTGTAGTAGTGTTATCTTCAGAATTAATGCACTTTCGGGATAAAAGAATGAAGAAGAATAGAGGCACCAGTATAAGATGATTGACAGTGGATGTCAATCTGATGCCTGCTTTTAAAACATTTAAAACTTTGAACAAATTTCAGGATAATGTATTAACCAGTGCAGGGCCATTTTTTTACCAGATTTTATTGCTGCCTAGTTCTGTAATAGATGTCATTAGAGAAAAGGAGTATGTGTAAATAAGAATCTTGCGCTCTTGTCGCCCCGACACCATTGAGACGTCAGTTACTGCCTCTGACTTTTTCTCTCACTTCAAGTATCTAATTTCTTTATCCCTTAACTTACTTGGCAGCAACTGTATTTCTGCTTCATGCACAGGTTTGTGGGGGGTAAATCCGTGAAACTTGGGAGGCATTCAGGGAGCGTTGGCTGCTGTGTGTGTGACCTTGCCGGGCAGCTCCTCCGCGCGGCTGGCGCGGCTTTGACCCGCTGGCACCGCCGTGCTGGCGGTCCCCTTGGCGCGGCGAGGAGGAGGATGAGCAAGGGCGGGATTTTAGGAGCACAGGCAGGTTTGAGCTGCTCGGGGAGCAGCTCCCTTGGCCCTCCTCTTTGTTTTTGTAATAGCTGAGTTGGGCAGTGGCCAAGGAAAGACGATGACTCTGCTCTGAAACTCTCCGTTTTATCAAGCGATCAGAGCTTCTCCTAGTCCTAGTTGTTTTCTCGTGGTAAATCAGCAAGGAGCTTGAAAACTCGACTCATCCCACAATCAGGACCATCTTTTTTGGAGTATTAAAAACACTTAGTATGTGTTAATTTTTGTATCATGCCTTGAGATAAGTAGATGTTTTCTGTTTGGTTTTATGGGAGAGGAAAAAGTTTACCTGCATTGTAAACATCAGTACATCTGGTTTGCAGTATAGACACTGAGTCCTCCATAATGGTCTCCTGTATCCCTTCACAGCCTTTGAGAATTTGTCTCAGATCTACACACATGCTATAGAACAAAAATATCTTCTCTCCTAAGGGATATAATTTTAGTAATTCAGTCAGCAGACGTACTGTATTTTTCCTTTTCAGCTGGGATCACAGCTTTTCTTTAGGGCTGTTTGAGGACTGAGTTAGCAGTATAAAATAACTACAACACTGACGGTCTCTAGGAATATTACTAGAATGATTGGGCTCAATTTTACATGAGAATATACGTATATGTGATTCATGGAATGAGTGAGTCTGGCAGAATAATTAGCATAATAAAACAGGTTTCCAAAACACAAATAATTGTTACAAAAGCTCATGATTTTTCAAGAAACTTTGAAATACAGAACCTAGGCTCCCTGCGCATATGTGAATAGTTAACAGATACAACCAGCCTGGAACTGACATCCAGCAAGCCCTTGTGTTTATCTTTCCCACACGTGGTCTTCCCACGCAGCTTTCCCAAGTGGCAACGTTCAGTAAAGGGAGCGCAGGACGAGGTCTGCTCGTGTGTGTGAGCAGCTGCCGGGCAAGCCCGGGCTGGAGCAGCCCTCACCACCTCGCTGCGCAGCTGCTCCGGCTCACTCCGATAATTCCTTACGGGGCTCGAGGCTGTTGCTCGGTAAACATAATGAACCTAATTCCCATAACTCGGGTTGCATTCTAGATCAAAAAACCCAGCGTGAGCGTAGGATCTCGCTCCGTTTCTTCCTGCCCGGAGAGGAGGCGCGAGGAGCGTGCCGGGCTGCCCGAAGGGATCTCCAGCCGTCAGGAGGGAGCTGCTTAGTCACAGCAGAGCTTAGTCACAGCCGAGCTGCTGCTGGCTGTTGGCTTTTGCAGCCACAATATCTGATAGAGCAGACAGAGGCTTCATACCTGCCTGCAGAGTCATCGCGGGTGCCTGTGGAGGAAGATTCGCACCGGGAGCCACCGTGGGGCTGCGCTCCGAGAGCGCCCGGCTTTGGGAGGCAGGTGCCTGGCCAAGCACACGTCTCGTCTCCTGCTTTCTTACTGCTTGGTCCCTTGTTTCTCCAGGGACCTGGCATTAAAATGAAGCGTGGCTGTTGCAAGTGCCCCTGCATGGTGATTTAAAATAAAAGGTTGCAGAGAGCGTGGTGGGTCCTTTCTCTTATGAGAAATCCTACTTTGTTGGAAAAGAGTGGCATGTAACTGCATATGTCAGTTTATCTGTGTGGTAGCTTATGGGGAGACACACTTGAAATGTTTGGGAAATGTTATTTTCATTGTAATTCTTTGTATGAAGTCAGGGAGCAGGGATTTTTGCAGAACAACTTTTCTTGTTGGTCAAAATAGAGAGGATGGTAACAAGAAGATGCTGCCACTCATTAAATTCTGCCAGTTCTAGTATTTGAATGCAAAAATCTGTATTAATATATGTTAGAAACCCCAAATCCTGTCCTGGTATCAGTGTGGCCACACTGGTGCGTGTGGACTTCCTTTTCCTACTTTGTCACGAGCGTTAGCTATGTGGAGGATGCAGCAAGGATGCTCATGAGGATTCGTGACACTGTATTTCCTGAAGCATTCCAAGCACTTGGTAGGTAATGTATCACCTTTATGGATTTCTGTAGAACAGGGGAAGAGAAGCACTTCCTCCATCTCTCAGTTTTAGTCTCCTATGCCTAGGATCTTCTGGAAGAAAAGGAAGTCTCTCTGTAAAAATCCTGGTTCACACTTTAGTTGATGTACTAAGGCGTGAGTGGAGAGCCAAAATAAGGAAACATCACATTGGTGGTTATAATGTTTGAAAGGGTAATACATGTAGTTTTAAACAGAAAATAAAAGACTTTGAGGCTGCTGACAGATACAATAAATTACCAAAATATACAATTTAGGTGGGAAAAAATGATTACTGGCTAAACAGTATTTCTCACCATAAAAATACTGGGGTTTTATACACTACTGTCACATAACCTTGCAAAGCCAAGCCTTTAGAATAAGGGAAAGGGGTAAATTCACAGTTTTCCTGTGGGAAATACCACTTGCTCGTAGCTCTGGCGGGGTTTCAGATATTAGACTGCAAATTCCTGAGAGCTGTGCTGTAGAAAAGCTTTACACAATCAGTATTACAGATTTTTACAGCTCCCCATGAGCCTTACAATATTTAACATTTGATAACTAAAACATTTGGTTTCATAGGCAGGAGAGCTGGAAATAACTTTAGGATTTAAAAACTCTAAAACTTTTCTGACAGTCGTTCGGTAACGTGGAATTTACAGAATAAATAATGGGGTGGTTTAAGGACTCTGTTAGTACCCCTTTGGGATGGCCTCCTAACTCTCTTGAATTTATTCCTTAAAAATTATATTACTGCTATCAAATCTCATATACTGTGTCTGTTGTGTGGTATGTTATGTTATATAGTGTATGTGATAATTTTTCTTTCTCTGTTCTGATAATTCAGTGCCCATGTTTTTTTTCTAGTGCATGAGGATTTACAAAAAGTTACAGATGTGCAAAAGGGAGAGGGAGAAAAGGATGCATAAAAGTTTTACTTGAGAAAAATTTTTTTTTGGTGGATTTGAAGAGAAGGGATACGCTGCCTTTTAATAGTGATTTTCAAAAGATTCAGGAGAATTGCTGAACTGTCAACTTTGGAAATAATGTTTAAAAAATCAGTTTCTATTTTCAATTATTTACATGTAGTCTTTGTTTAAACTAGCTCTTTTGGGGGGGATGCTTTCATCAATAATGTACAATCCAGCAGTTGTACTGAAGTGTAAGCCACAGCAATCTCCAGACTCGGATCATTTTAATTTAGGCTGCAGCAGCAGTTACAGCTGAACCATTCGGTGGGTTTATAGCTGCCACAAGGGATGTCCTTCCCCTGCCACCGGACCCCTCTCCTGGCCCTGCTGCCGTGTCCCTCCCTTCACAACATGGCCAAATGGAGGCACCTCATCCACCACAAAACCTCTGACTTCCCTTGCTAGTTGGATCGCTGCCGGATTGATGACTGGCCATGAGATAAGACAAGGTCCAGAGCTGACGTGAGGCCTAGGGTAGGGTCCAGATCTGGACAAGAGGTCCAGAGCTGATGTGAGGCCTAGGGTGAGATCCCAACCAGAACAAGAGAGGGTCCAGAGCAGACGGGAGGCCTAGGGTAAGATCCAGACCTGAACAAGAGACCTGGACCTGCACCTTTTCAACTGAATCATCTGCGTAAAATATTAGGCAAGACTAAGATTTTTTTTTTTTTTTAATTGTGTGCTAGGCTGTGGTTTCCAGATTAGTCTGGCAAAGATCAGTGTGCAAATACAAACGTGCAGCCTTTTAAGCATAGCTCATCCCTGCTCAATGGGCTAGCTCATCTTTTTACCGAGTCCTTTGGGCTACAGGTTTCCTGTCTTCTTCCATTATGTAGGGCTTTACTAATGATTTAATAATGATTCATAATGGTAAATTATTGCATCCTTGTCCTCCAACTTCTGAAGAAAATAGTAAAAAGAATATTTGGCTACCAAGGTCCCCCCGCTTTCCCCAAGACCAGTCTAGGTGAAGGAGAGTATGGCTGAGAATCTGAGTATGGCTGGCTTTTGTCTCAGGTTTCTGCTGGACTGGAACCCAACTATGGAAAATGTTACTGTATAATAACTGAAGCGAATGGCAATTTTTCACATAATTCCAGTTACTTTTAGCACCTCAAACATGTGAAAGAGGAAGGCGAGCCAGGAGGTCAGAACCCCCCAGTCTCTCTGTCTCTACATTTAGCAAACGTTTGTGAGCAGTAGTACAAGTTGCTGAATTAAGGCTCTCTTAATCCTGAATGCCCCAGCCAGGCGTTTTTAAGTAGACAGTTTTGATCTGGGTGTGTATAAAGCTCATTTCTAAACTTCACCTTTTTTCTTTTCTTTGTCATTTGATAGCACACTTAAAGGAGCGACTGGACGAGTATATTAAGCAGTGGAACGGCCTTGTAAAGGTATTTCGAAATGAGAGAAGAGAAGGTTTGATCCAAGCTAGAAGCATTGGAGCCCAGAAGGCTAAGCTTGGAAAGGTAGGAACCAATTTGCACTCATACTTTGTTTTGCTCCTCCTGTGCTTAATTAGATGCATAAAAATTCCTAGTATTGTCTTATGAATATTGTTTTTAAAGTAGCTTGATTTTGCTCGATTAAGCTTAATTTTTTTAAATGCAAAAACCTGTCAATGTAGAGGAAGCTGAATTAAATCTGTGTGTACAGAGGTAGTAATGTTTTTTCTTTTTTTCTTTTGAAGGTTTTGATTTACCTAGATGCCCACTGTGAGGTGGGAATTAATTGGTATGCACCACTTGTGGCTCCTATATCTAAGGACAGGTAATGTTCCCTTGTTATTTCCAGTGCTGGCCTCTTAGGGAGAAAAAGCCACAGTAACAACCTTTTCTTTTTTTAACTATAAATGATATGCTATTTGTTTTATGACGATTTTATTATCTTCCAGAATAAAAGTTATGTTAAGGAAAAAAGCAAAATAGCAAGGCACATAATGATATTTTAATGAGCATGCTGAATATTTTGCTTAGCATAGATTCAAATATGAGAAGAATCTTGTCTTTTTGCAATGAGATGAAAGACTGTAATAGAAATGTTCAACCCAAGGTAAATAAGCAACCTGATTAAACAGTTCCTTTTTATTTATTATTTTTATTTCTTTTACTACTGAACAACATGTGGGTTTTTTTTGGAAGAGAAGTAGTAGCAAGAGAGAAAGGTTTAAATTTAATGGGCACTTAAAAATTATGTGATCTCAAGAGTTTTATAACTTTAATCTTTGGTCTTGCAATATGGTCTTATTGCTTCATCTGAAGTGCTCTGGAGTAGCATATATATGAACCTATATATGAACCTTTTTAAGGCAGGAACTTAGCTTCAAAACCGTTTGGGGGCCAAGATGCTGGAAAGAAGGTAGAAATGTCCTGTGTCCTTCTGCTGAGAGCAGCCTTCTGGCCAAGCCCCCTTCTGCTGACGCAGATTTTTCTGCTTTAAAGGAAAGGCCACAGTGTTGTCATTTCTTTTACCCCAGCGTGTTTTTCTATCTCGTATAGCATTTGCCTTAAAAACAGAGGAGTGCCCTATGACAAGATTTCAGTTTGTTCAGTTTTACTGGGAAACTTGCTTTGAAAATCCTGGGAGAATAACAAAATTATGTCCTTTCTTCACTGAGTGTTGTATATGACAGCTTGCAGTAATGAGCATATTGCAAATCAGAAAAGAAGATTTATGTTGAAGAGTGCTGCTAAGCGAGCACCAGTAAAAATTTGTTTTGTTTTTCTTCTGAGAGTTTGGATTTTCAAAGCACTTGAATGGGCTAGAGTAGTGAAAATCCATATTTACGATAGTAAAAGCTAGGACTTTATCTTACTTATGGATAACCCAGATCTAATAGAAATTATGGGAAGTGATAATCTCGTGAGGACCCAGTCCTCTAAAGGCTGCTCTGTTGCCTCCAGCAATGCTTTATTAGAAGACCAATGACAAGAGTATACAGAAGAGAAAACCTATAAATGTGTTGATGTGTTAGCATTTCAGACCTAACCTTGCTGCTTTTACTGTGTCTTGGAACCTCTTAAAATAACATACGGAAAGGCCTTTCTGTTTTTCCAGTGAGGTTTTGTTTCTAAACAGTAATGCCTTTACCAATGACTTGTCATGTAAGTTGCTCTGCAGGAAAGATTAAAAATGAATGGTGCGAGTTTTAGATTAGACAGATGACTCTTCTTAAATTGTATTTTGCTCTTTCTTTCCCTTCTGTAAATGTTTCAGAACTACATGTACTGTACCTCTAATAGATTACATAGATGGGAATGATTATTCCATTGAGCCCCAGCAAGGTGGGGATGAAGATGGCTTTGCCCGAGGGGCCTGGGACTGGAGTTTGCTATGGAAACGAATCCCATTAAGCCACAAGGAAAAGTCCAAACGAAAGCATAAAACTGAGCCTTATCGGTAAAGAGTGCTCCTTACGTGCTGTGACGTGTGATGAATAACTCTCGACACCCTCTCGTTTTTCCCTCCCCGCTCTTCTCCCCCACGACCTGCGCTTGGTGTAAAACGGGCTCCCCGCGCGTCCCCCGCCCTGCAGAACCACGTGCACGGTGCCACTTATAGATGTCATAGACGGCAAAACTTACCAGATTGTCCCGCAAGGGGGTGGTGACGAAGACGGGTTTGCTAGAGGAGCGTGGGATTGGAGCATGCTATGGAAGAGGGTTCCTTTGACCAAGCGAGAGAAGGAACTCAGAGGGACAAAAACCGAACCGTATCGGTAATCACTAAACCACTCACCCGTTTCTTCTTCCCTATTGATCCACTAAAACCCGCATGTACTCTCCGCTCGGGAACCTGCCCGGTCCTGGCCTCAGCAGCTGCTTTGTTTAATCCGGCGTTTCGCTACAGCTGTTAATTTGCTCAGAAAACCTTCTGTGTCTCTCCTGCCTCTGCATTCCTGCTCTTGTGGGGTTAATCAGGTGTCCCTCAGAGTGACGGGCTTTACTGGCAACCTAAAATACTGTATGGCTCCCCCCCCCCCCCGCCTCCCAGAGAAATCTGTTCTCATCTCCTTAAAAATACATAGCATATTTTTAAAATAATGTTGGGAACAAAAGGGCTTAGTGCTAGCCATTTGACTTGAAATAATGAGCATGCTGTGAGGATTCATAATAGCCAGTAATGCACAGAACCTTTAGGCTGCTGAAATGGCTCGGTGCATGCATCAGTGCTCACGGATTATGCATGCACACCCCCCAAAAGTACCTTTTATCTTCTTTCTCCCACTTGCTTCACCTCTGACAAAGAAGCATGCGGTTTAAGAATATGGTGTAGATCATTTGGAAGCTCTAGATGTGTTTGGAGGGTTTTATTTAGTGTATGCAGCGTAAGGACAAAACTCTGTGGGAGAACTCTAATAATTTTCATAGAAGCCCAGCCTTTTCCTTTTGCTTTGTGGGAGAGTTGTGGGTTTTGTTTGTTTTTTTTTTTTATTCTCCCAAACCTACATGTTTGAAATTTTACTTAGAATCTAGGGTTTCTGGATTGCTTTTGGGACCTGGGAGTTTGTGGTTCTGCTCTGTTTTTTATTACTTTCCCCTTCGCACTTAACTAATCATGTTACTACATTCGAAAGCAATCTTTACATCTTCACAATGTGGTGTCTCCTATTGCTTGTACATATGATTTAAACATTGTAAGACCTTATGTTGGTAATTATGCATCCTCACCCGTGATTGTTCTGTGCTAAAATGGCAACACATGCAAGGAAGTCATGAAGCTTTGATCCGTTCCGCTTCGTATCCACTATAAATAACACCGTTTTCTGACAAGGCTGTCCACGTTGGAACTGTAATACTCGCTTAGAGGGGGATAAAATGTTTTAAAGATTGCTGTTGCATTCTGTGTTTACCATCCAAACAGGTCTTAAAATCCTTTAAACTCTTCCCAGAAACACAGAACACATGTTCTCAGAGGGCTTTAAAAGATGACCTTATGTTTAATAATACTTTGATAGCTACAATGCTTTGTCTTAAAAAGAGACCTTCCCTACATCTGTTATGTGCAGGCCATATGCATTTTGTTGCAGCAGTACCAAGGCAAGACACCTACTAAGGGTTTTGCTAAAAACATAGCCGGAATTGCCTAGTTTGAAAACTTGAGGCACAGAAACTGACTTTTTTAATGTGGCAGTTGCCTCAGAGCCGAGTTCTTCCAAATCTTTTGTTACAAAAATCAAAGCTTACCACTTCGTATCTCATGAAATAAACTACAGAACTAACATATTTTAGTAATGTCCTCTCCGCTCTGCTCCCTGGCTTCCTAATCCTTGCATCCGTGTGATGCAACAGCAATGTCGGGGAAAAAAATGCAATTAGCAGACAAGTGGGAAGGGGCATTCAGGGAAAAAAACAGCAGTTGGCGTCTGATGGGGAAGATAGGTCAGATTTACTACTTATGTTGCCATTCTTCTTCCCCAGCCATGCTGGCTCCATAGGGACTAGTCCTCTGGGGTGCTTGTTACTTCAAGCAATTCTCCATATATTTATATGCAGAAGGAAAATATGTGATCCTTACTACTAAAAGGAAGGCCACTAAGTTAAAAGCCTTATGGACTCAGAAATAAAAGAAAAATAAGCACTATTAAAAGGAACCTGTCTTTCAGTGATCTGCTCAAGCGATAATGTTTCACCTGTGTTTTACTTAACTCAGCAGAGGGATCTGGCACTTGGATGCTCTTCCTTTCCGTGCTGCAGATCATCTACAGGGCCAGGAGGAATTCACTTTTTCCTTGCAAACTTTTTAAAGCGGAGCACTCAGTGGGGACTCCAGGTTTTATCCATTAGGGAGTTTTATGTGCTTACTGATCCCCAGGTGGAAAATGTTTGGTATGTGCACTGAAAATGGCTTAACATACTCTCCTTTCTATTCCAGGGTGAGCAAAGTAGCCAAAAATTCTGATCCAAACCACTCTGGAGAAAATGCTGTAATCCAAACGACAGCTTTTTTTGACACATTGCAACTTGTTAATTGAACCTTGGCGTGCATGGGAGGGCACCACAGAGCCTTTTTTTTTTTCCCTAAAAACTGGCCTAAATTTAAACTGTGGAACTTGATCCAGGACCCGCTTTAAAACCTCTCTGAGGTTAATAAGTGTCTCATGTGGCAGTGGCAGAAAAGAGCCAGAGGGGAAGCTGGAGGGCTCTGCTGGAGCTGGAAACGCTCCGTTCCTGGTGTCATAGGCAGCGAGTTTCCACGTGGCAGCTGTTCAGAGCACAGGCCTAATTCTGCTGTGCAGCCTTGTGTCTCAGCTCGGCAGCTCCGCTGTGCACCACCAATTCCTGCCAGTTTCCTTAATAGCTGTAGATGCTGCTTGGGTGGCTGAGAGACTAAATGACCAACTCATACCAGTTCCTTGTGTAATTCAAAATAGATACAACGAAACAGGTGGCTTCACCTAAAATAATAAAAATGCAATTTCAGAAAACGTAAATAATAAAAAAAAGTAATTTCAGAAAATGTCTGGAAGTTTATGACAGAGCTTCATGGCTTCAAAATGTATTGCCATTAATCCAATCTCCGTGGTATGTTAACAGGGAGCTGCTCCCATTTTGCTGAGTGTTGTTGTGTCCTTTTGGCAAGAGTTGCCCTTACTCTGTGCTCTCCTTCCAGGTCCCCTGCAATGGCTGGCGGCTTGTTTGCCATCGAACGGGATTTCTTCTTTGAACTGGGTCTCTATGACCCAGGTCTTCAGATCTGGGGGGGTGAAAATTTTGAGATTTCTTACAAGGTAACCCTGAAAATTAAGAGCTGATTGCATTTGATAGGTTGTCCTCAGTAAATCTTTCTGTTCAGTATCCAGGTGGCCTTACCTCTGATTTGCACTTTTAAACTGGTTTCAGTTGATGCTTGCACCTAAATACCTGATCTGAAACTGTACTGGAAAAAGTGAGAGAAAGTCTATTTTATTCACTAAAAACAAACAAACAAAACCACCCTTGAGTTCTCTTACGGTCTTTATAGGGTGATATTGTTGCTAATGAAAGTGATTATAGAGAAAAATAAGCGTACAGTTCATGCACATGTACATGTAAAATGTACAGAGGTGCAATGAAGTATCTAATTTCTTCCTCTCTGGCATTTTTGGGGTGAAAAGTGATCTCATGGACTTTGCCAAATTCTGAGGATTTCTTTACGAAAAGAAGGAGCTTTATAACACACCCTGTAACTGCAGGATACAAAATCACTGCAGAGGATTTTATTTGCAATCCTAGACACGTGCATGGTCCTCAATTGGTAGGACATACAAGACAGTAAATATTAACCTAATATTAACCTCCTGCAGCCTTAGTATTCATAAAGGCACAAGCATCAGACAGCGGGAATCCATCCCAATCAGCAAACAAAACTGCATTTCTGATCTAATATCCCCCCAGTGATCAGCAATGCAATCCTAGCAGAGTTTTACAGAAAGTGCTGTCAGAGCTGCCCAGCCTGCCTTGCTGTCAGTGATTTTGAGGAAAGATCAGGCTGCATTTCCTCAGCTGTAACTTCATGTATAAAGGCATTAGTGAGGATGTTTTATATATAGGATCCTTATCCTTCTGATTATCCATCTTGCTTCAATTGAAATCGTGGCTGAGTTTGCACAGAGTAGTTCGTAATTCAAGTAGGTATTCAGTGCTGATTGGGTAGCTACTCCAGATTGGTTTAACATAGGTCAGAATCAGCCTTCAAAAGACCTAGATAACACTTGTGTAAGTGCTGCATGCTGGCTTCTCCACAACAGGTATCATGGCTTTCCATATTAGAATTTCGTGGTAATTTATTCTGGTGAAACTGTGTAAGAAAAATGATAATATGATAATAAAACGTTTGAAATGAAGGTAGTAAAATATTCTATCCATCTTTCCTAATAAAGATAAATTATATTCTTTAATCTGGAATTCAGTCTAATTTGGAAAGAGCTATATCAAATATTGATTTGATGCTGCGTTTCAGATTCATCAAAACTATGAACAACTCAAGTACAGATTATTTAAGATACCTTTCCATTAGGTTCTCTTTTAGATAATGTCATTAATCCATTTGTACTTAGGTGAAACTCTGCATTACCACAGATAGCATTTTCACCTACAAGTCTTTGTTAGGAAAAGCTTGCTCTGTGGTAGGCATCTAACTAAAGCTCATCTTTGTGATGGTGTATGAGTTGCTTTAGTTAAATCAATGTCTTATTAATCTTGTAGTTATCCACCTACTCATTCCAGACTTTGTGCACTCATTTGTTGCTGTCACTTTAAAGCAGCAATGGAAGGAGACTGCAAAACGTGTTTAAAAAGCAGTACTTGAGCTAAGTAAGCTCATGATACAGGTGAAGACGTGCTTAACGCAGCCCTTCATCTCAGGCCCAAATCCCGTTTGTGTTCGTGTCCAACGTAAAAGAAGTGCAGCGCGTTACACAGTGCAGTAAGGGAAGCAGCTCACGCTGCTGTTGCAGTTTGTTTGTGTTTGTCCCGGGATTCCTGTGCGCATGTGTGAGTATCCGTGTGGTCGTTTGAACCGGCAGATCTGGCAGTGTGGCGGGAAGCTGCTCTTTGTTCCCTGCTCTCGCGTCGGACACATCTATCGTCTCCAAGGCTGGCAAGGAAATCCACCCCCTGTCTACGTTGGCTCCTCTCCGACGCTAAAGGTACCGTTCTGCTGCAGCCTGCAAGGTGTTTTCATTTTAGACCACAGATTTAAGTTTATAATTAAACTGTCAGCAGCATTTCAACAGCTCTTCATCTAAAGCTAAATGGTGTATAAAGCTAAGGTTGTTGTCCCCGTGGCAGGGATATCTAGGTGCCAATCCCAGCAATATTAAGAGCAGAGACTCCCAGAAATCTTCCTCCTCCTCCACCCCTCACCACGCCTGAGGTTTAAATCACATATCCTCTTATTTATTCTCACCCATACAGAGTGCCGAACTACAGGACACTCCTGGAAGATGATGGTCATGGGTTTGTTTTGACTATGCAGAACATGATCCCCAAGATCCCCCTGAGTTAATGCTATGATCTAGTGTCTCTCGGACCTTTATAGCTGCATTTGTTTCAGTTAATTTTTGCAGCAGCAAAGGACACTTTGAAAAATAGGGTTCTCTGCACTTTGGAGTAAAGGTTTGTCACTCGGGCACCTTATAAGATGAAAAATACTGCTCGAGATGTGATACTGAAAGGAGACATCATCACCTCAAGTGAGTCCATATCTGAAGAGAGAAAATGAATCAAGAAAACCAGTTGCGGGTTATGAACTTGATTCTTTACAGGCTTCTACCCGTAGGCACAGAGACAACCTTCCTGTTGAGGCTGCCTGCTGTCTAGTTTGAACTTCTTCTAGTGCAGGGTTTTAGCAGTTGTAAATCCCATTTCTACAGACCCAGTGTTTTATGAATTCCAGGCCCAGAGATGTCTTCCATGATTGTCATCTAACAAAGCGAAGCAAGCAGACTCTAAAAGAAACACTTTCCTTGTATTAGTGAATTGATTTGCATGTCGAGCAAACAACCCTTGGACCCACTAGAAGGGAGAGGTAGATACATGTAGCTGGGAATAGGGACAGGGAAAGAGCAATGGGAGGCAAGAGAAGTGTTAGCTATGTTTTTATTGGTGCTAGCAAGCTATTTGTCTTGTCTGAGATGGTAAAACTCCACTAATCTGAAAAAAAATATATATCTGATCAAAGGTATTTGCTGCAAATCCCAATGCCTTACATGTGCCTGGCCATCTCCTTGGTGCATAGAGCAAGCCCTGCTGAGTATCCCTAAATATTAGGGAGCTTCTCTGCACAGGGCAGCCCCCAGGAGCAGCTTTTGCCCTGTTCAGCCACACTCCTCCTCGCACATAGATGTGGTTTTCTTACAGGCTTGCTCAAATTGGCTGGAAGCAGATGAAAGTAAATCATGCAGTAATATGTGCCATTAGTCAGATCTGTTAAGGTTTTGATTTAACACTGTAAAACAGAAATGCTGGAAGACCCCTACAAAGTGGGATGTGCATCTGGCATGTGTGCAGGTAATGTAGAGATAAAGGCCATCATAAAATCTGGGTGGATGGATGTGCTGGAGAGGCTTCTTCACCAGATGAGCCTTCCCATTTTTTCTTTCCTTAAAGCAACAATAAACTACTTTGCTTAATGCATACAAGGAGATAAGATCACCTTGATGTGTCATTAGCTGACTGGTTTAAGGCTTAAAACTTCGCCCTTTGTGGACTAATGTGTGCCATTCACTCTGTTAGTGCTGTAGAAGGTGAATGCAAACTCTGAATTGCAGCCCTGTTATGTAGCCAGTGACTGTACCCATAGCTGAAGAAACTTTTGTTTTCTTTCCCAAAGATTCCCTAAACTTAGAAAAATACTTCCTATGCTCATTAAGTCGATTCATTTTGCTAGCTTCACCTCTACAGTCTCATCTGAGAACAGTGTTTCTGTGTCCTGTATAATCTTCTGAAGATGCGAATTATTAGCGGTATAAAATAATTTCACTCAAGCATTTTTAGAAAAAAAAATCCTTATATTTGCAGAATTAATGTGCTTCCAGATCTGACCTATTGTGTGCATATCATGAGGTAGCAACGAAAGATGTTGTTGTTGTTCACAGAACTATGTCAGAGTTGTGGAAGTGTGGTGGGACGAATATAAAGATTATTTTTATGCCAGTCGGCCGGAGACAAAAGCGCTTCCCTACGGAGATATCTCCGAGCTGAAAAAATTCCGTGAAGATCACAACTGCAAAAGCTTTAAGTGGTTTATGGAAGAAATCGCATATGACATAACCACCTATTATCCCTTACCGCCTAAAAATGTGGAATGGGGAGAGGTATGTAAAGCATATAACCTATATTTATTTTAGAAGCATTGGTATTAAAATTGGGAATTCTCTCTCTCTCTTTTTTCATTCTCTTTTTTTTTTTTTTTTCTCATCTGCTCACATCTTGCACAAGATCAGAACAACCTAACAGAGTTCCTACTTCACCTCGTTTTTGAAGATCTGGGAGGTTGAACACACTTCAGTGGGAGACTGAATACATGAAAATACTTGAAAGTGCTGCACTCTTCAGTGTCATTAATTTGGAACTGATCTTTGCAACTCTAGCTTTACCACTGTGCTCATTAGCTCTTAAGAGCCCTCAAATTAGTATGGGTAGCACGCTCACCATCTGAAAAGTGAACATCTTTATTTAAATTTCACTTGCAGTCTTGTCAAGATGTCTGTGCGGCAGATACATTTTCCTGGTTTGAATAAGTGGAAATTTCTAAATTTTTGTCCATTTATTTTTGCCTAGAGACCAGTTTAAAGTGAATCACCCCTCCTTTTTTTTTTTTTTTTTTTTTTTCCCCCCTAGATTAGAGGGTTTGAAACCTCCTACTGTATCGACAGCATGGGACACACCAATGGCGGCATTGTTGAACTTGGGCCGTGTCACAGAATGGGAGGAAACCAGGTAAGTAGCGTTGAGGATAGTTGGAAAGAGAATTGCTCTCATTGGAAAGTAACAAAGCCACTTCTCTGTTAAAGTCACCCATAAAATGTCTGTGCCAACTGTGAAAATGGGAGTTAGGGATTTTCTTTAAGCATACCAATGCCCCTTGTATACAGCAGTCTGAAAGTATCATTTCAAACAAACTGTCCAAAGTTGAAGAAATAAGTTTCCAGTCCTCCTCCTGTCCCCCTCAAGAGAGGTAAATACATGAGGAAATGAGCCTGTGCTTTAAAGCACTGATAACACTGCGTTAGTGCAACTACAGCTCTGGGCATCACTGACAATTGTTCATGTATCCTCAAATAATTCTTCAGGAAAGAGCCCCCTTACTCTGGCTCAGTTATTTCCCAAGATTGTTTCGTTTTGTAGTGAAAATATAAACACTGTTATATAACAGTAATGAAATGTAATGAAAATATAAAAACTCACCTTCTGCCACAAAAGGTAAGTGGAGTACAAATTTGTCTTTTCTTCATTTATAAATTAATTGGCAAAACTTAATTGCTGTTAGATGGCTGCACTCTACTGTCTACTGTCCTGTTTCATCTAAATCTTCATAAACATGTCCACACTACCAAGACTACTACAGGCTGTACAGGCTGTTTTGTATTTATGTATCCTTTTTGGGTTGGATAAATTCTCAGCATTTAAAGTCCTTACTTAGTCTAATGTAGACTTGAAACAAACTGAAAAGATATTCATAATGAACTTGTGCTCATGCAGGCAAGCCTCACCATGGCAGTCCTGAAACCACATATCGAGTGATGTTGTAAATAAATAAATAAATAAAAATAAACAAAACCTCTTTAGTTAATTCTTAATTGGATAGCCTCTGGAAATGCATTTTTGATTTTAAGCAAACACCCACTAAAATGCCTTTCCTGTATATGCTACCTCAAAACATCCTATGGCAGTTATTTCATAAGAAGTAATTAAGATAATCTGCTTGTATTTACATATATTAGTTTTTGATTTTTTTCATGTATAAAATATCAAAGTTTTACTGTCTTCAGATGAAAATACTGGCTAGGGCAAAAGACTTGCTAGCTGCCCTACAGAAAGGGCTATTCAGCTGTCAAACCATACAAAGACTATTAATCAAACACTTCCAGAAGTCTCCCAGATAGGGATCCCTCACTCTATTTTTATGATTTTTGTCTCACTTAGCAAGTTTCTTAGCCCTTCTAAATCCAAATGGGAAGTCAGCCATAAAATGGAGTATCTGAGAGTGAGACTAATGTCTTACATTATCTAAAATAAGGAGTCCGCCTTAAAGCTAGAAGCAATAATACCAAAGGATGTTTTGAGTGATGCAGTTTCTTTGGCGTTCTTGATGTGTCTAAAATGTTGGCTATTTTATTAAATGAACTACTAAAAAGGTGTCATCTTTTTATGTGTTAGCTTTTCCGAATCAATGAAGCTAATCAACTCATGCAGTATGATCAGTGCTTAACTAAAGGAACAGATGGATCCAAAGTCACAATTACACATTGTAATCTGAACGAATACAAGGATTGGCAATACTTCAAGGTATGTAACAGAAACAAGGGGAAGTGCATTTCTGTTTGTATCCTGTTTTGTCTCACCTTCTTTAGTATTATTCCATGTGCACCTGAAAATAGACATCTATGACAAGGTTAACTGAGCTCAGTAAATTGTCCATGGCACGTTCTTGGAATCCCCTGCTTACTGGAAAAAGGCTCTCCTGGGGGGAAGATGTTTTTGTGGGTGCCTCCTGTATTCTGTAAGGAGAATCTTCAAAGAAAATCTTGTAAGGCTGCATGTGCAACCACAGGGGTATTAGGAGCCAGCCCTTGTCTCAAGGGAAATAAAGAGAAAAGTTTCTTGCATAATGGATGCTCTGAGAAGATGACTTAAAAGCTGATGCGTTTTTAGCAACTAGGAACAGTACAACATCTGATCTGGGGTCGTGTAAATTGGAGCGCTGCTCTCTTTTAGAGACAGAAGATGTTTTAAGCCTCACATAGGAACAGCTAAGCATGGCTTTATTCATCAAGTGCCTTTTCGTGTTGTCTTTGCCTTTTTCAGGATTTCTTTTTCCTGTTCATTAACCATTCCCTAGGTAAACGCAGTCTGTTGTGAATTATGGGTGTGGAGCCAGTATAAAGCTATTGCAAAATATTATGGATTTTTAATAAGGGCTTGGAATGCTGGCTGATAAACGTGTTAAAGCTGTTACCATCCATTTAGTACGCACAAGGCTTTTCATGTCTCTAGTCTTGATTTTCCCTAAAAAACGAGGAGGGTAGTCTAAAGGCAATGTTATCCTCAGATGCATCTGCATATAATTTGGTCTTGTGTCTAAGAAAATCTTTGCCCTGTTAGGGATTTTTGCCTCACTATGTCGCTGCTCCTGGACGTCTGTTAGTTCGCAGCCAGCCACCAGGGCCATGTTTGTCTCACGGGTGCTGAGCTTGCTGTGCCCTAAGCACCCCCTCTTGTGTGGCACGTGCACAGAGCTGGGGGAGCCTGAGGGCAGGATGTGCCCACTTGGCTTTCCTGAGCTGCCCACACAGACAGAAACCTTCTCATGCGAGGTTTAAATATCAATAAGCAGCGTTTCAGTGTCTGCTGACTCTGCCTTTAATATCAGAGTGAGATACAGCACTTGTCGGTCCCCCAGCCTTTCTAGTTTGTTGCAGCCCGTTGCTCGGCTCCTCTCCGAGCATTTCTTTTGTGCAAGAAGATCCATTTCCTCCACGGTGCTGCCGTGTTGTGCAGTTGTTTGCTTATTGCTACAGTAGGCACTGCCTGGGCTCTAGCACAAACCGGTGGTTGGTTTCCAAAAAGGAGGAGAAAGAGGTGAGAGCAGCAGGACCACCAAGGCTGTGTTGCAAGCAAGCAGAGAGAAACTTGGCACTTCCCGCAGCGCAGCGGGTACGGCCGCTTCTTCCAGCGCAAGGGTGCAAGCAGTGAAATGCTTATGAACTGCTGAAAGACGTTGTGGCCGAGTGTGAGCACAGGCTGCCAGGAGATGCTTATCGGGCCGGCACGCGGCATGTGGGAGAGCGCTGTGCGCCAGCCAGGGCGGCGCTGCGGCCGTGCGCGGCCTTCAAGGCCGCAGCCCCATGGCCATTGCCAGGCCCGGCCTGCGCGTCAGGGCCGCAGCCCCACGGCCGCTGCCAGGCCCAGCCTGTGTGTCAGCGCCATAGTAACTGCTGCTGCCAGGTCCTGGCCTGCGCGTCAGGGCCGCAGCCTCATGGCTGCTGTCAGGCCCCGGCCTGCGCGGCGCCTCCCGCAGGCCACACGGCCCTTCTCCTCTCTGTTTTCCCTCCTGTCACCAGTCAAACAAAGCAAAATCCATGCTTTCCTCCCACCCTCAATGTAGTTAACATGGTTACTTTATGTGAGAGCTAACCAGGGGAAGATCTTCCCAGTGAAGGCAGTTCTCATAGAGCTGTTGAGTTGTCCTCAACACTTTACTCCTCTTTTTTGGATATGGGATAAAAGTGCTGGAAGTGCTTTAGACAGTTTTGGTTATCTTCTTAGCAGTGTATTTCCACAGAGAAATGTGAGCTGTTTCAAGTGGAAAAATATATATCGAGTTTCATAACATGAAGGATGTGAAAATCCAGATATAACAAGTAATATATCGAGTATAGAACTAGTCTTTCCACAGGGACCCTGAAACCTGTTTCTGTAACAGTAAATAGCTATATTAAAGTTCTGAAGGGGGGAAAAAATATCATACGTATACGTGTGTGTGTACATATATATATATACACACACATATATATATACACACACACACATGTGTATATATATGTTTGTGTGTTGTTGGTGGTTTTGTTTTCCAGAATCTGCACAGATTTACTCATATTCCATCAGGGAAGTGCTTGGATCGTTCCGAGGTCCTACATCAAGTCTTTATTTCAGAGTGTGACTCCAATAAAGCCACGCAGAAATGGGAAATGAACAACATTCTTAGTGTGTAGACAAACAAAAAACCTACCTACTGACACATTAATTTGTACAGGACTGAAAATAGCCTGAAAACTGCTGCAACTATTAACTCTGTAAAGCTGCGAGCCTCCTGACTTGGATGAAGGACATAGGTGAACTGTGACTATTACAATAACATTATCATCTGCAGTTAATGTTTACAAAACTGCTTTACCTTAAACTCTGTAGATGTTTACATCTTTTTGTTTCAAGATGTTGGTAAATTAATGTGCTGTTAGCTATGTTTCATAGGAACGTAGTTAAAAGCACTGTCGTCTTCTTTGGGATTACACTCAGGGGTCTGAAGGCAGTTTTTTTACACACACTTGAAAAGGTTGGAGTAACCAGACTTTCATAGAACTTGGTGATTATCAACCTGTTGTATATTTTTATTTAATTTCACATCTTACTAAGCACTGCCACAGGTTCTTAGCCAGGGTGGCCTTCTCTCACAGTCATGCTGCTTTTTTGGAAGGTGAAATTCAACATATTTAGTGCCTCTTTCATTTCTCTGTTTTACAAGAACAGCATTGTTGGCAATTAGTGGATTTTCTTTTCTGAGCTGTGACCATGGTAGGGATCAACTGTACCCCCCATGTAACTACTGTGTTATCCAAGAGAAATTTCTGCTGCTAGTTTGGCGAGTGGACTTACTGCTTATGGGTGAGTTAAAGCACAGGCTACAGAAAAACGTGCAGTGAGATCTCCCAGAATCTCTCATATGCCCCTTGGCTGCAGATGCTCCAACTCCATTAGAATCTGAAATTGGGGATGTTGCCCCAGGATCTGTTCCTTTCACTCGCTGTGTTTGACCAAATGCTGGAGCAACTAAATGCTTTTTCTATAGCGCAAGGAAGAGCTTAGTGTCACGTGTAGCACTGTGTGGTACATTTGATGAAGGCAAGCACCCTCTGAATTCCAATTAAAAATTCATCAGCACCAAATTTACTTGTTTATATCATGCCTTACATACATACTAAAAAGAAAAGCCGCACAATTAAATAAAATGTAGAATTAATCCAATTCTTTATTTGTAGAGTTCCAAATGGAATTCACGCAGAGGTGAAGTGAAACTTTTAATTGGGAAAAAATTATATCTATATTAACACGTGTGCATACTTCTTAAAAAGGTTATGGGTAACGCTTGTTTGGATTCCAGATTTAGACTTGATAAAAGGGAATCCTGAAACCACATCTGTTCATATATATTTTTTTTTTCCACTGGGAACTTTTCCTGAAGGATTATGAACACAAAATACAACCACTTGGTGCTATCTATGGTGTACAAAGTAGAATGTGAAGAAGCAGTTGCTAAAAAATGTTTGGAATGGGAGTTTGTAGTAGAAACTTCTGTAAGAATATAAATATTTACTCTAAATGAACAGACGTGGAGGAGAAATGACGTACCCTTCCTTCCTTATTCAAGATTTTGTGACTGTTAAAAATTGATGCCATCAGAGTGTACTGATGTAATTAGCATTACGTCTATAACGTGTCACACTATTAAATATGACTGAATATTCCTCTGAAATCTAGCAGCTTCCATTGACTTTAACAAGGGTTATGTATCCTGTGACAGAGATTGATCATTATAGGGCTGTCTGCACTGATATGTTGCTTTGGGATCTTTCCTAGTTTCTTTAAACTTTTCATCTATCCTTTAAGAGGTATGGAACATAAAGGAGGGAGAAACTGGAAAAAGGAGAAGAAGGGTGTGTGTTGGTACCTGTCCCTTGTGTGTATGAAAACTGACTCCATTTTTGTTTGTTGGGTAGATTAATTTAATCATATTACTATGCATAAGAGAAAGGTGGCACATAAATTGTGCGGATGTGCATTTTCAATGGGTATTTTGTGCAATTCATTAAAAGCTGATGCTGTATGTGAATATGAATCTGTATGTGAGACTGAAAACCTTACAAAACATGAGATCATAAGAAGCTGTAGCTGTAATGAATTTTTCCTACTATCGCCTGCTTGGAAAAAAATAATTCCCATAATCTTGCTTTGTAAGTTGATGATAATATCACTATGCATTTCTACATATTTTATAAATTTGATTTATGCAGATTTTGATACACTGTATGTTTCTGTAGAAATTGTATAAATCTTTTAAAAATTTATTAGGGATAAATCTGAGAAGCCTATGTATATCTTCCTTATGGGTTGCTTGTTTTTTTAGGTGAAGTAAATAAAATATTTGAAATTTTGGGTTTATTATGCTTTACAGAATAAAATGGATCTTTATAGGAACCCCTTATTTCTAAATTTAGACAACTTAAAACATGAAAATATTTTTTTTTCCTTTTTGTTTAGGTACCGTTTATCACATCTGTGGGTTTGAGAGTTTTTTCAGTGATACCAAAACCAGAATTTCTACTGAGAGTTACCATGCAGACACATTTGGATTCTGTGTTACCTGCCCTGAGCTAAGTGGATAAAATTTAGCCTGTTCACAGGAAAAGAATGTGGTGATGATTTCTAAAGTAGAACCAAAAAACAGTTGGAAGTGCATTAACTTACAGTTTACCTCAGTCAGTATGCTTGCATAAACAAATACATGTTTCCCCAAATATTTTTTGCCTGGGAAGGTTTATTAGTAAAAGATTGTGCAGTTCATCCAAGCTATGGAAGATGCAAGTTCTGGTGTAGGAGCAAAGCTAAATGCTGAAACTTGCAACACTTAAAAGTTTTTGGAGGTAAATTCTTGTTTTCCAGCCATGTCTATCAATGCACTTCCATGTGTTCAGACTTTGGAAGGCTCCTTTGGCAGGTCAGCAGGTTTACAGTGCCAGCCACTCCATGTGCATAATACTCTCTTAGGCTGAAACACAGCATTGGGTAGGAAGGAGGCAGGAGGAGGCCTCTATAGGGTTTCCTCATTACCCTAGGGCACCAAAACCCATGAAAATGCTGGCATCCTATAGTCAATCCCTACTCCTTCCCTTCTGCCCATCAAAATCCTTTACTACTATTTGCTCTTTGTTATGATCCTCCTCCTCTGAATAGCAGTCCCTGACTGCTCTTGAAACGAGGTTGAGGTCTAATACCCATGCTACACTAGGCATTTATCAAAAAGAGAGGAAAAAAAAAAAAAAAAAGGATTATTTTTCTTAGGTTTTGCAATATCTGAAGCACAGTTCTCCCTTTAGGTTAAAGAAGGTTCAATTGTGCAAGACCCATCGAGGCATAATAAGAAGAGGAAGTTGTGAAAATGCAGAAAAGTTATTTATACTATTAAACACAAGCTATTTGCTTTTGTTTTTGTAAAAGCATTTACTGTCTGATTCCTGCTTGTAAACTTGCATCCACTGATGGCAATAGATGAAGAAGAAAGAGATTAGGAAAAGAAAAAAAAATGAGTATTTCTGCTTTTAATAGTTCTTTGCCTTGCTCTGAAAAGAGGGAATGCTGCATCTTGCTCTGTTCTCTGTTTGCTGCCTGGGAAGGTCAGAACCGGTTGCTAGTTTTCAGCCCCTTGGCTGTTGACTTCACTTACCTTGCAGGTCTCCTTTGGATGCTAAAGCCTGGGAAAGGTAAGTCAGGTAGCTTGTATGGAATGCCTGCTTAAAGCCTACGGGGATAAGCCATGGAGAACCGCGGGTGAGTCTGCCTCGCTGAGGCTAAGGGGCAAATCTGCACTTACAGCACAGGCTGTAGGTGCCCTCGGGCCTGGAGCCCCTTGTGCCATGAGCTCCGGGGAGCCCCTGCTCTGCTGCAGCCGTGCGTGGTTCCCATGGGCTCGTGTCCCGATGCGGAGCACGACAAGGGCAGGAAGAGCTGATGCAGGGCTTTTCACATCTCATTAACCAACCCAGTTAATGGTTAGTAACCTCCTGGTTTTAATCTTCAAAATGTCGTCTGTGTCTCTGTGACACGAGACTGTTTGGGTGTTTTTGGCTGCAAGGTGACATGGGTTCTGTTCTGTGGGGTGTTTTGGCTTGCTTTTTTCTTTCACGAAGTCACGCTGTCCTGTGGCCCTTCTCAAGAGCAGTATGGAAGGAAACCGTCTTTGGCAAGGCAGGGACATAGCTCATGGTCTGATGGATCTGAACTAACTGCTGAAAAATGCAAATTCTTTCAGTTAACAGGTGCGCCAAGGTGACGAGGATCAAAGAGGGATTTAGAGCTCCTTGGACACCCGAGATGAAAAGTGTGCAAGAAGGTACTTCCCTGAAGAGAAATCATGTATTTAGCAGCGAGAACCATGTCCCTTCCTCCAGGGCAAGCGAAGCAGGGTTAAAGCCAGGTAGAGCTTTCCCAAGTGGGCTCCCAAGTGGGGAGTATAGGCATTTTCAAGGGCTCTTGAGAGATAGGTGCCAGCTCTGCTTCCAAAATAAAATAAATTGGCATAAATCTCATCCCTAGAGCCCCCTGGGAAAGCGTCGCCTCGTTCTTGTGCATTCAGGGGACTGGGAGGTGTCCCTGGCAATGGGTGCCTTGTAGTTTGCCAGCCTAAACCTGTAGGGTCATTGCATCCTCCTGATGGGGTCTTCGAGACAAGCAGGCTCATCCTGCAGAGAGCTACAATTAAAATTTTCATATTTTTCTTTCTGAGGCAGCAGTGAGAGAAAGTAGGACTGAATGGAGGTGGAGGCTTTCTGGAAAGGTTCTGGTGGGTTCGTAAGAAGGGAGATTTGGCAAGAACCGACCGGGGGTGTGGGGAAATGGGAGAGCTCACACAGAAAGCTATGGAAGTGGTCCTGCTCATACTGCCCTCTTAATTGTCTGAGAAATGCCCCGGAGTCCTACATGTCCCAAAGAAGAAGCATCGGAGACGGAGAATTGACCAGCTAATGGAGGGGCAGGCTGTCTGGCCTGTGGCCTGGGGATAAAAAGGAAAGGTAACACAGTATGGGAGGAAAACAACCCTGTAACCTAGTTACAGAATGTGGTCTGGTTGCTATTGATGATATAGATCTGGAGTAAGATACCACTGAGTGGAGCCATTTCTCACTGGAGATAAGCACAGCCTCTTGTGCTTCTTTTTTGCCTGTCACCACCATAATCACCATCATTATCCTGTTATCTTCCATGTGATGCTTTGAGAGATGTCTGCCCTCCTGAAGTATTGGGACTCTTGGTTGTTACTGGGCAAAGCTGAAGAATATTCTTACTTTGGACATTGAGTTTAAGATAAGAGCTTAGAAGGTATTTAAAGATTACAGCGAAGGCCTACCTTGCATAGCATGCCATCTCTTTTAGTGGTCAATAGGATAATATGGCCAAGGACAGAGTAAAAGGATAGGACAAATACACGATATTGCTTCTCTAACAGTATTCCTGCTTTTGGCAATTTATAATCAAAGGATTTCTGAGCTGGAGATGGCATTTTCTGTGTAATAGTGCAGGATTTATCTAACCACTTTCTGTGTCTTTGGCGGACTTTGAGCGTCCATAAAATGACCAAAGTTTCAAGGCACGCTGGCTCACTGCTTCCTTCCTGTGGTGAGATCCGGAAGACTCCCAAAGGCCTGTTGAAGACCTCAACTCCTCAACCCAGTAAGTGCTGGGTTAGTGTCCAGTCCAATACTGGACAGAGGAGCTAGTTTAGCGCCGTCATCACAATGCATTTTTAGAGGGAACTTTTAGGTCCTTCTCTGTGAGAAGGCATTTGACTTTGCTCCCTAAGCTTGTCCAAACAAATGTCATCCCTTCAGCTCTGCTCAAGGACAGATAGCATGGGCACAAAGTTTACTGCTAGCTCTTTGGGGTAGGAAATACTGAGAGTAGCCCGGCAGTGTTTAGGGAAGGCATCAGGTTTGCTGACTACGGGATTCTTTTCTCCGTATTCATTCCTGGAAGAGCATCAAGGCCCTCTGCACCAGTGGGGGTTATGGTGGGGTATTACCTTGTAGTTGGAGCAATGCACAGGTCAGTGCACTGCTTGGTGCTGGCATGTGACAATTCCTTGAAACTACATGAAAGTAAGTGTGTGTAGGCAAATAAATCAAATTGAAGGGATTGGGAGGGGGGAGATTGAGATCTCCTGCACATCCCGTTACGAGCGCTGTGGGGCTGCGTGCACTGGGGATGAGTTGCACATCTGGGCTCCGTTATGGGATCCTCCACCCGATCCGGGAGGAATCACGCAAAGGCAGGCTGGACTGGGAAGCAGCTCGTACCAAGGCCCCAGCAATTCCAGAAATGCAGGGACTGCAGGCAAAACATTTACTTGCTTCAAGATGTGGAGGGAAATACAAGCCAGGAGGAGGAAGGAAGAGAAGAGCAAACGGGAGGTGAGGAAGCAAAGGACGGTGAGACGGGAGCAATGGCAGGTACTGCTGCGGCTCACGCTCCCTCGTCGAGTGAGTGAGGGGAGGCCTGGGTGCCGGGATTATAGACCAAATCCCTGTGAAACAGTTACCAGGCCTTTGAACGGAGCTTGAGGCAATCCCAGATAAAATTCCCGTTCTGCTTTTTATGATGTTCTTTGTAGATGCATTTGTAAATTCTTTCTTATTATTTGAATAGCAAAGCCTGTACCTACTGGGTTCAGTCTGTAGCTGTTCAGATCAAGATTTTCCTTCTGAAAGCATATGGAAAAGGAGGAGGTCTATATACTGCTCTCCAGACTCAGTTCTTTACCTGGAACCTGCCTTACGTTCTAGCTGCTTTTGTAACTAACGAGCATCTATTACATCTTCAAGGAAACACCTGTTACAATTGTAGCATCTGTTCTACATTAATATTAAGTAGTTTATTTTCCATCCTCCTTGATGAGAAAGGTTAGGACTATTTTCTTTTCCCCTTTACATGTATTGTTTTGAATTAACACCAAATTTCATCTGCTCTTTTTATTATCCGGTCATTTCAGGCGCTAACTGGCTTTGCAGTCCTTTGCTTTTAGCCTTCTTGGTCACCAAAGCACTGTTCACCACTTTTTTTCTGGATTTTTACTATGAGCATATTTAATAGTCTTACTAGCCCTAGGACCGCCTAAATCCTATGCTTTTTTTTTTTTAGTAGATTTTTTTTCCACTGATTAAACGGGTGGGTAATTTTATTTATTTATTTTATTTTAACAGACTAATTTAGCTTTTTGTCCATACACTCTCGTCTGTATTATGGTTTCTGCCAGCTTGCTATATGGACTTTGCCGAAGTTCCCTGGATCTCCATGGAATGCTTTGTAAAAGCTCATGGCATATTTATCACCTTTTGTTCCTCTAGGACTAGGACAGTTGAAAGTGTAAAATTATAAACTGCAGTTAATAGTTCAGCCATTTCGTCCTTGAGCTCCTTAAGAACTCGGGGATGAAAACCATCTGTCCTGTCAGCGTTTCCAGACCCTTTATGCTTGGATTTGAGACAGATGCTGCACCATTCATTCCCTCCCCCGGCCCTTAAAAAGTTGTCAGGAGAACTTCTGAGGCTCTTCAGCAAAGGTTTTAAATCCTCCCCACACCTTTTCCCTTCCCTGAGCGTTGCTTTATATGTTGGTCCAAAATTGTCCCAAGGGACTGTGTGGCAGGTTTCCTGGGCCTGGTGTGCTTGAAATTAGGTATTAATCTGTTCTCACAAGTTGCTGTGATCCCGTTTCTCGCTGCATCTAACCTCTTCCAGTGTTGTTTTACTGGTTTGGAAATAACTCTGATGGTTTAAGGAATATCCTACCTTTAATACTCAGATACCTGTTTTTTTTATTTGTATCATCCTAGTTCTGGTGGTCTCAGTCTACTGCAGTGGGTGGCACGTGCTTGTGCTGAACCTCCTATGCAGTGTCCATGAGCAGCCTCCCCGATGCCTCTTTTAGTTTTCCTTTGAGACGAGTGCCCCAATTCATCTCTAGAAAAACAGTGACTTCCAGTGACTGCAGTTTCCTAAGATCTTCCGTGTTGAACGCGGATGTGGAAAGCTAATTTAGCTTTGCTGCCACGGCCTTATCTTTTCTGCACATTCCTTTTATACTTTGATCACTTCCTAGTGCTTCCCAGTGCCGGTTCTTTCAGTAGTCACAGATGGACATTATCTGCACCTCCTGATCTGAGCACACCACACTTCTTAAAGCTTAATTTGCAAGCAGTAATTTCCACTTGCTCATTTCCCTTGGTCATTAATCCGTAGTCAGCGTTCTTACGGAGCTGCTATTTGGAAACGTCTTGGATCCCGGTGGGGATCCCAGCTGGCGGCGCGATGCCGAGGGTCGCTGCAGCTCGTGCCGGTCCTGGATCCCGATGTGGGGCGGGTAAGTGGGGCAGCACCACAGGCTCCTGCTGTGCTCAGGGAATATTTATAAATGGGATCACAACACGAGTGAGCCTCAAAGGGCTTTCCATGGAGTACCTGCAGGACAGCGGGTATGGGGCACATACCTGAGAGGTGGCAGCAAGCAGCTCTGCTCTGTCTGTGCAGAAGTTGGTGGTGGTGTAGCTAAATTAGCCAATTAATGCTAAATGAAACTGGACCCAGAAGACCTTTTAATCTCAGAAATGTATTAGAGGAACTCGCTGATTTATTCCTAATTATACTTCAAGGTATGCTCTTATTCTGGCACAGTATTTTAAATCATCTTGGGAAGAACAGGGCTTTCTGGGACACCTGAAGGATTGTATTTTGTTACGAAGCACTAGAAGGAGAAAACATTTCAGATAAACTAGTCCGTTTACCCTGATGCAACTGCAAAGGGTTATTTATTTACGTGCGATCAGAAATACCTCTTAAAGCACCACTGTTTTATTCAGGGAGTGACCCGAGCAGTCGGGGGACGTGGCGGGTGCCCTCACAGCATCCACCCTCCGCTCCATATTATGAGAGGTAATTGCACCCGGAGGCATTCCTGAGGCCGGGCTGCAGCGCTCGGTCCCTGGGAGCACGAGGCGCCTGCGAGAGAACCGGGACCGAGCTCTGGTCCCCCGGCACAGAGCCCGGCCTCGCGCCAGAGCCTCCCCAGGGCTGAGCCTCCCCAGGGCTGAGCTCCTGCAAACGCTGATCCCGAGCGCCCCTGGCAGGTCCGGCACGCGTAGCGGCAGCAAAGCCAGCCTTCCCGATGATATTTTAAGTATCTCATGGGAAGAGTGGGAGTGGCGGGGGGGAGAGAAGGGAAAAGCAAAGCACAAAGTTGCAAAGCCTTCAAAGATTGGTTCTATGGCTAGAACTGGTATCCTGCTTCAGCAGGAAAAGAGAAATTTGTCTTTACAGTTACTTTCATGCTTTGGGGGAAACACAAACTGGTTTAGTCGACTCATTTCTTGCAGGAAATGTGACATTATTATCTCCAGCTTGCAGTTGCTGCTGCTAGCGTTAGGCCTGGAGCACTGAGCGCGCGCTCTCCATCCTGGATGGATAGCATGACTGCACACAAACCTTCTTAAGAACTTACCTGACAATATCGTGGCTTTAATTTGGGAAACTGACATTTATAGTACTTAATGTTATATGTTTTTCAGCATTGTGTTTTTCCAGTAAAAATAGGTTACCTAACACTTACCTCAACTACCAATTAAATTCAGGGTATTACTTAAGTCAGTCTCAGTTTCCCCCTTGCCCTTGTATGTAGATTTTTGCTTTTAAATACACACACTTTTTGAACAAAACCAAAAAAAACTTCTAAAGACCAAGAAATATTAGTGACGGGGGATATTCTGCCCTGGTGGTACCAGCAGTATATGGTTCTTTAAAAATCGCTCGTTTTCTGCAGGAATCTCCCTGCTGGTATGTAAGGAGATAACATTCCAACACTTCTCAGGCCCTTCTTCCCAAGCTGTGGGTTTTTAAAGAAATCACTAACACAGGGGCAGGGGAGAAAGGAGCACAGGGAACATCTGGAGAGGAGGCTTCGAACCCTGCCTAGTCCTAGTCCTAGTGCCAACTTTCCTATCCTGATATGGACAAGGCCAGGGAACCTGCACTCTGGAAAACTTCTTGTATTTACACCACTGTCAACTACTATGGTTTAACGCAAGGCAGCACTTGGAGTTTTGTTTTCTTCAAAACTGCTGCAGTTCTCTAGAAACAAGTCTTGCAATCTAGAAAAAAACTTGATTGATGTGATGTAAACATGTGCTAGGGTATGAAAAACATCAGTTGCAACTAAAGGTGAGTATGGGGGGGAATAAAACATAACATAAGAGAAAATAAATAAATAAATAGCTCAAGTCCTGCAATGGATACAGGGCTTTAAGACTGAGATTTACCAACTTTGTCATGTGAGCAATATCCCTGTTCAGAGCACCACAGACCTGTCCACGATAGAAAGCAGCCAGGCTGGGACTTCCACAAGTACACAGCCCCTTAGGAACAGTAAGACTACACCAAGAATCATGTACATCATTTTATTACAAAATTGTTAAAAAAAGTAATACAATGCAAATATACTACAAAATATAAGATCAGCTATTAAGCTACCTCCTTTGTTTTACTTTGCTAAAAAGAAACACCTGGCTATCAGTCACTGAGTTTCAACAAAACCATTAAATATGCAGAAACATTCCACAACTTTTTCTTCTTTGTTTTAAAACAGAACTGTAGCAGCCCACAGCTACTACTTACATTAAAAATATAGGTCTCCCTACAAAGAACCACATCACCTATACACAATTCTGTACAGATTTTTATACTGAAGCTAACAATGAGCTGCACTTGAGTTCACATTCTTAGCAAAATATCAGATTCTGAGCATAAATCTTTACAGCAGGACTTGCATCTACTCCTCATCCTCATCTTCCTCCTCCTCTTCATCGTCTTCTTCCTCTTCCTCATCCTCTTCTGGTTCTGCTTTCTTCTTGGATCCTGCAGGCCTCCCTGGGCCCTTTTTTCCTGTGTCACTCTTGCTCTTGGCACGATATGCTGCAATATCCTGCAAGAGAGAGATGCTGTTTAGTTGCTGGCAAGGCAATTATGAAGAAAAGTTTGTACAGTTCCAGAAGTTAATATTTTGTGTATCCTAAGTGAAGGAAGGAGAAGAAACAAGGTGGGCGTGTAGGGGGGCGGTGCTTACATGTTTTGCTAGCAAGACCCAGGCAGTTTAAGGAATTTAATCTGAGCACGGCTGTGTATTTTCCCAAGTGGGTAACCTGTTTTCTGGAGGTAAAGGCTCCCTGGCAAAGTCTCTAGGCGTGTAAAAATCACACCAGGAAAGGCCTCCACATTCCTTTTGTGCCACTCCTTCCCAGCACTTGTAACGCCTGGCACGGGCTCCGCTTAGAACTATGGACCCTGCACCGCTTAGGTGCAAATCAAGCCAAACCAGCCCCTTTACAGCAGGCTCTGCAAGCCCAAGCAGCACTTTCTGCCCCCCTCCCCGGTACCTTCTCGTATTTCTCCTTTAGCTTCGCGGCCTTCTGTTCGTAGGGCTGTTTGTCTTTGGCCGACTGCTCGGACCACATTTCGCCCAGTTTCTTGGCCGTGTCGCCGATGGACAGGCCGGGATGCTCGCTCTTGATCTTGGGGCGGTGCTCGGAGCAGAAGAGGAAGAAGGCAGACCTGGAAGGGGAAGAAAGGGTTAAGCAAGCGAGCGTGGAGCTGCCAGCGCCAGCCAGCACTGCGTGACACACACGCAAAGCACTCACGGCGGCCGCTTGGGAGCGTTGGGGTCCTTCTTCTTTCCCTTCTTCTCGCCTTTGGGGGGGACGTAGTTCTTCATTTCCCTGTCGTAACGAGCCTTGTCCCCTTTGGCCATTTCCTCGAACTTCCCTTTCTCCTTGCTCGACATTGTCTGCAAGGGGCACACGAGGGGCAGAGGAGGAGGGGGATGCGGGATCAGCTCGGGCGCCCGCTGCCCGGCCGGCGGCGCCGCGGCCGCGCTCACCTTCCACCGCTCCGAGCACTTGCGCGAGAACTCGGCGAAGTTGACCGACGAGTCCGGGTGCTTCTTCTTGTGCTCCTCGCGGCACGTCTGCACGAAGTACGCGTACGAGGACATCTTGCCGCGCGGCTTGTTGGGGTCGCCCTTGCCCATGGCGGCGGCGGC
>VZSG01000689.1:233619-256928 GCA_013398315.1 Nothoprocta pentlandii
TGCTGCCTGCGCGAGGAGGGCGAGCGGTGCGGCCGCGCCGCGGGCAACGCCAGCTTCAGCAAGCGCATCCAGAAGAGCATCTCGCAGAAGAAGGTCAAGATCGAGCTGGACAAGAGCGTGAGTGCCGCGCGGGAAACTCCCCGAAACGGGTTAACGCGTTTGCTTCGGGGCGGCCGCGAGACAAAGCGGGTCGGGGGGCCCGGCCCGGCCCGCGCTGAGCGGCGCCGTGTCCCCCCGCCCCCCAGGCCAGGCACCTCTACATCTGCGACTTCCACAAGAACCTCATCCAGAGCGTGCGGAACCGCCGAAAGCGGAAGGGCAGCGAGGACGACGGCGACTCGCCCGTGCAGGACATGGACGCCCCGGAGGTAGCGAGGCGGCGCTGCCCCGCGCGCGGGGAAGGCCAGGCCTCGGCGCGCCGAGCCCGCCGTGCGGGACGGCCCGTGCTGCGGTGCTCCTGCAGGCTGGAACGAGCAAGCCTCTTAGCTGCTTTGTGCCTCGTGCTTTTTCTCACAGAACTGTCGCTTTCGGGGCTTTCCCGGGCACTGCCTTTCTGGACTTCCATGTGGGAAGCATCGCCTCTGCTAGTAGCAAAACGCCCCTGCTGCCAGGGCTGGCGATTTAAGGGAGTTGCACGTAGGATTTGGGGGGTAAACGCTCCACCGTTCCCGTGCCTCCAGCCGTGCCTTGCTGTGTGGAGATGTGCTGCAGAGCAGCTCTCCCAGCTACTTGGTTGCTGCACCCTACTTGGTTGCTGCACCCTACTTGGTTGCTGCACTCTAATCCCCAGGTTTAACAGGGGAAGCTCCTTGTTTTTCGTCCCGTATTGCTGTTAGAGACACTCAGCATCAGGCAGGAAAGCAGCGGAGGAGGGAGGGCCCTTTCCTCTCTCTTCCCCTGCAGACCTGGAAAATGCTGTTACCCACCGGGAGAGCGAACTGCAGCTTTTGAACCCTTTTTCATAGTGTGGTGGGAGAGAAAGTGCCAGACTTGTGAGAACGATGCTCTGACCTTCCCTACGCCCCCGCTGGACTGTCTCTGCTGCAGCCTGGCTTAGCAGGGGTGCTCAGTGCGATACTCTTGTGCAAACGTTGTGATTCCTGCCCAGTTCCTCTAGGATGGATTTGCAGGATGTTTCCAATATTGCTTATGGAGCATTAAGTTGATGGCTTCCCCTTAGCCACAGTTTGCAGATATCAGCAACATAAGTGACAGAACTTTGTTCAAGAAGGCCTGCAGCTCCACTCTGACGGAGAGGATCTGAGGGGATTGGGAATGGCTTGATGCTAGTTGTGCTTTAGTCTGCTGAATACCTTGGGTCGCCCCTGTGAAAGCTCTGGCTGCATCCAAATGTGCCCTCTGGCTTAAGGCAGCTGCCTGGCGTGGGGGGCACTGCCACCTTAGGCAGGCCTGGCTTGCTTTGCAGTGCAGGAATGCTGAAGTATGGCCCAGCTGAGGGGTGTTTCCGGAGAAAAAGGGGAGGCTTCTTAACTGCCCTGCTGCGAGCAAGACAAGAGGCTGGGGACATTGCAGCCCACTGTTTGGGTCTCCTTCCCACTGAGTGCCTTGGAGCCCAGAATCGCAGAAAATCTGGAGTTCGAGGTGACCTGGAGGTGTCTGGTCCAAGGCCCCTGCCCCTGGTAGAGCAGGTTACCTGGGGTCTTGTCCGGGTGGGTTTTTTTTGTTTTGTTTTGTTTTTTTTTTTTGAGCATCTCCAAGGATGCAGCCTGCACAGCCTCTCTGTTTCAGTGCTCAGCCAACCCTGTAGTAAAAAAGCGTTTTCCTAGGTTCAGACGGGACTTCTTGTGTTTCATTTCGTGCCCGTGTTTCATATCCTGTCCCTGGGGCACCACTGAGAAGATTCCAGCCTTTATGGCCTTCTGTGATATTCATGCACATGGATAGTTCCTTGCAAACTTTCCCTTGTCCAGGGTTAGCAGTTCCAAATCTTCCAGCCTGTCCTTGTACACGGTTGCCCCCAATCCCCTAACTTGTGGCCCTGTGTGCTTGTGGCCCTGGGATACCTATAGGCTTTTGACCTTCAGTGTTTTCACTTACTATTGCCTTTATTAAGCAAGGAGAAATCCCTGTGACTACCTTTGGGCTCCTCTAGTCCCGCTCTCAGTCTTGACCATTACTCGCTGTTAGAAATGATGCCTGCAGACAGGAGAGCTGCCACGGTGCTGCTGCCTCATGGGGCTTTGCAGGGAGCTCCTTGCTCCTCCCCCGTGTCATTCCCTAGGGCACTGGCTCACCTGGCAAGCTGAATTTATGGCATGTAGAATTTGGAATACCAGAGGATATGCATCCCTTGTTGCGTAACGTGGTGTGCACCAGCTCTGGCCAGTTTGCCAAGTGCACGGTAGCCCTGTGCTTAATCTGTACATGAGGTTGCTGAAGGGAATTAGAGTGAATTCCATAATGGGTCTTTAACCGTGTGGTTTACTACAGTCGTGGCAAGCGATCTCATAGAATTTCTCATGCAGCCTATCTGCTTTTTTCCTGCTCGGTTAAGCTCCCTGTTGACGTTTCCAAGGAAGGTGGCAGGATAAGGTGTTGCTGGGAGATGTGACAAGTCAGAGTTTTTGGGATTTGGAACTGAGGGAGGACTGGGTTAAGGCTGCATATTTATATCTGTAAGAGGAGCCCGTGCAATTCTCTCCACTGTCAGCTCGTGTTGAAAAATGGTTCTGGGCAACTATGCCTATGCACATAACTCCTACATTGTGCTTATGTAGCAGCAATATGTTTGGAGACTGAGAACAGCTGTTTTCTTCTCGCAGCTCAAGCCAAGAAAACTTTGCACCCTAGACTTTTTCTTGGTTCCAATATATGCTGTTTTATGCAGCTATGCTGTACGTTTAGGGAATTTCTGTAAAATATGATGGCTGAAATTGTAATTTAGGGATACAAATGTCACAGATACAACATGAAAGTTAAGTGGCTTTGATTATGTTCAAACTGGGGAAAAAGTAAACAGCACAGAACAGATTAAAGTACAGTAAAAATCTCAGATATTATCGCTGTAAAAGGGGAAAAAAGGCCATGCTGGGTAAAATAGTCTTGAACTGAACTCGAGTGTTTTGCATCCTTCTGGCGGGTGCGGGGTGGAGGTTTTCTTTTCTCAAAATGGAATCTCTTCAGTTGACAGTCTAAATTTGTTCATTTATTTTGTGAGATTCCCATATTCTGTGGAGACTCAAGCTATTAAAAAATGAATGGTAACAAATGAATTCATGATTTGGGTGACTTTCTTCCTCTTTCCCGCATGTTTTCTAGGTTGATTTATATCAGTTACAAGTAAACACACTTCGAAGGTACAAAAGACACTTCAAGCTACAGACCAGACCAGGACTTAACAAAGCACAGCTCGTTGAAGTACGTATGGGGGTTTGTTCCATAGCAGGAAAGGCAGCTTGCAGGGGCGGGTGGCTCTCTGGACAGTGGGATCCTTGCATGAAGAGCGTAGGTAATCTGGGATTGAGGAGGACACAAGGGAGCTACTCATGTGGCTTCCTTCATTGCTCACCACTTGAGCTAGATAAGTCACAAGAAGTCCCCTCCAGAGGAGGAGCCTTAGCTTCCAGGAGTGTGTGCTGCTTAAAACAAACAAACAAAAAAATGTGGAGTTGGAATCATGAGATGAGTTGTTGCATGTCTCTGAATATCATAGAAGTGTGGAGACTCTGCACATGAGTCTCACATTCACCTTAGATGTTCTATCAAAAACAGTTCGAAAGAGTGAGGTAGCAGTGAAATTCCAGTAGGACAGAGGCTTGGCTTTAAAAGCCAGTTAATGCAAACATAGATCTTTCTTTATAGAGAAAAGTATGGAAAAACCTTAAACAGATTTCTATATTACATTAGTATTTAATTGATAAAATTAAATCTGTTATCAGAAAACAGAAATTCATGAATTAAGTTTTTTTTTAATCAATTTGGGTTTTTTAGAAGTATTTAAGTAGAGGAAGCACTCCTCTGCTGAATGTGAGTGCAGTTTTTAAGGGATCCTTCTGCACTGTGTAAGTGCAGTTTACAGGACGCTAATGTAAATATGTGGGAGAACTGGCAATTCTCCCTTAAAATAAAAACTGTCTTTCCCTATTCCCACTTTTGGGTCATGATGCACTCGGTTGTGCTTCTGTGCAGACATTTATTTCGTCTCGCGTGAAATAAGCGTGAAATAAGGCCAAGAATCTTAGAAGGCCTGCTGAATTCCCAGTTATCCTAAACACTTATGTGCCCTGTGAGAGTTAGATGAGCTGTCCTGTTTCCTCACTTTCTGTTGCTAATCTTGATCTACTAAAGAATAATTCTTAAAATGAGCAGTCCATTCTGAAACTTTCCGAATTACAGCAGTGACTCGGGAGCTGGTCAGAGACTGTCAGGCTGTAGCTGTTGCATCACACAAGTTTTGTTTTTTATCATTGGCAGCTCTGGCATGAAGAGCTAAATGTTCAGTAATAAGTCCTGAAGCTTTCTACATAGGGTCATCCTGGCTTGTAAACACGGCTCCACACAGACCCCTCAAACTGAGTAATGAGCAGTAGCCCCTCATTTCTATACTGTGACTCTGTTCATATTCTCTAGTAACTACTAGAGAATGTACAGAAGAACATGAGCTCTTATTCTGTGCTGCTCACCTGTTTCGTATCTGAGCTTTGCCTACATATATTTAATGACAGGCCTATCTTTGCTTTGAAACTTTCTGAAAATTTCCAGGGGTTTTTAGTTGGGAAACTAGGGTACAATTTGGTATATTTGGCTCGTAGGTGTCAGTAAAAAGTTCCTGTTCTATCTTTTGTGTAACACTTAAAAGTTATTGGGGCAAGATAGTATATGTGTGCTTTTTCTTTTTTTTTTCTCTCTCTCTCTCTCTAATGAACGTTTTAAAACTTATGCAATGTGATTTAAATCTGAATCTTCAGCATGTAAAAGTGGTTATTTAATTTCCTTGCATTCTTCCTTTATAGATAATTGGCTGCCATTTTAGGACAATTCCAGTGAATGAAAAGGACACCTTAACATATTTCATCTACTCGGTGAAGAATGACAAGAACAAACCAGATCTAAAGATGGATAGTGGGGTTCATTAGTCTGAAAAGGTTGGGACTGAGACTCGGGCTCCAGATCAAAAGACTGAGGGTTTTTGTTGATATGCAAAAGCTTTCTTTGTACCTTTTTCTCCCAGAGAACTGTCTCTTATTTTTCATAATCTTGATGATTTATTTGAAAGCCACGTCCCCTGAAACAATTTCCTCAGCAAAAGTATTTTAAATAAATATCGCTGATATTGTTGCTCAACTGGGTGTGTCTAACTTATTCAGTGAGTTACTTGTAACTAATAGCAAAGCTCTGACTCCTTATGTAATGATGTTAAAATATTTTTCAATTAAAGTATGCCAAGGATACATTTATGAATGTACGTAGTCTCATGGTGCAGTGCTGCTTTAAAAAGGAAGCTGTAGCAGGGTTGGCAATAGATTCCCACCTTTCCAAGGTAAGGCTGGCTGTAAGCAGTGGTTCCCCTTGCTAGATAAGCCGAAATGGCTGAATATTCCTTTTTTTATTATTATTTTTATTTTTTTTCTTATCCCTCTTTGGAAGAAAGATTTAATGGGGGCTTTTCTGACTTGTTTGTTCTATCTAATATATGGTATCTAATGTATTCTATTTATTTTATCTTGTTGGGACCTGTGCTTCCAGACATCGAAGCCTTCCTGCTCTTTATTTTGAAAGAAAAAAATACAGCTCCTGGAATTCAAGATACAAGTATGAGTTAAGAGCAGTATACTGTGCAGAGAGAGCCCTCCACTGAGGAGGAAATACAGCAATTGCCAACTGACTTGTGTTCATCTGCATTGGCTGTTGCTAACACCACATCTTGGGGAAACCTGCAGTGTGGGTGAGGCTGTTGTGTGCGAGTCCTTGCGTTTTCACTAACAGCTGTTGTTGCTGTCTGAGTGTGCGGTGTCTGCAGGGATTTTGCTCGCCTTCCTTGGCTCCAGGCTGTGCACACAGGTTGGCAGGGAGAAGAGGGAAGGTCTCCAAGGAGGGAAGGACGCAGCTTGAGCGCGCTCGGCTGGCAAATGTTACACCTAGGCTTATCAGAAGGTGCTTAAAGGTGGTGGTTGTTGTTTTTTCTTAATGTGGAGAAACTAGGAAGGTGGTATTTTTATATTCTCATTTGCTAGATGTTGATCTTACAACTGTTGAGAACTGCTCGGGGATAACACTGAGGTGCTGGGTTTTTATTTCTGTGCCCGTTGCGCTCCTGCTCAGGACTGCACGATGAGGAACCCCGACTCAAAGGGGCTGCCTCCCCAGCAGCTATCCATGGCCTAACTTCTTTCACTTGCAGCATCTCATGTAATTCCACGTTGAAGTTCCGTGCTGCTGGCCTCAGTTCAAGCCAGTTAACGATACCTGGCTAGTGGGAGCTAAAACTGATACTCCTTTGAGGAAACCTGTTGGTTTCCATTTCATCATGGTGACTGTAAAGCTCTCTGAAGAGGACAAGCTACAGGAGCAGCCAGGGAACCCGGCAATGAATGGGATGTCCAAAAGAGAAAGGCCTTTCCCCGGGCCGAGCGCGTTGAGGGGATGGATGCTCTCAACTCGGCACTGCAGGACCTGAAGAAACAGCCTTGGAGATGGGGAGAAACAAAAGCAAAAGCTTCTGCAGGAAGTAAGGTTTAAAATAGCAGCTGTGCTGACCCAATCCTGCATGTGAAAACTGGCACTTTTTTTCCTGTGGGTTATGGATTTTCCCTAAACAGTAATAGTAGAAGGGAAATAGTTGAAAACTGCCCGATAACTTCACTACCCCATTGGGCTCCTGCCTTGATCTTTGCTACTTGTGCTCTGGGAAGAGGTGAGCGGCAGAGGCACGTGCACAGTGTGAGTCATGTAGAAACTCCATGGCAGGGCCAGCAAAAGCTGCAGGCCCTGATGACTGCCAGAAGCTGCGAGGGGACTTTCCACAAAAGTGGATACCATATGCTCTCTTACAGCTCCAACTTTGGGTATTTTGACTGTTGGCTGCCAGATTTCCACCCCCCAGCCTGCAGCTGGTTTTTTATTTTTTTGGTAGGAAGCCTGAATGACTCAGGAATAATTACACAAACTAGGCTTTAAAAAGCTTGGAGGCACAAACGGTTTAACAGAGAGTCACCCCAAAATTACTTGGTAAAAATAGTACACATGGATTCACTTGAAACATTTATTATTAGTCATGTATGATGAAAACAGCCCTCACTGTCCAGCCCTCATTTACCAAAAGATGAAAAACAGCCCTTGTGAGGTTTCATACTCTGTGAAGTAAAACTCTGGTAAGTTAGTAGTAGCAGTACTCAGGGGTTGAGGTTGTAAGATTTAGATGCATAATGCTTTACACTGAGAAAGACTAGAAATAGTCAAAATATTGGTGAAAGAGTAAAACTGGTGTAAATAGTTTCATCAGTATTACATGTTTTCCATGGGACTTGGCAGCTCAAGATTTTTTGTATGTTAGGCATAAGGTAGCTTGCTCTTTGCGAGTCTGGCGTGTTCAGGTGGCTTTTGTTAACTTATATAAAAAAGCTGGTGCCTGTTTTCCTTGCCTTATCCTCAGTGTCGGCAAATGTTGAGAGGTAGCTGCGCATCTGCAGGCTGGACTATGATGATTCTTAATGCTTAGGGTGACTTTTAAAATATCTTTAGTTACCTTCTTGTCTTCTTATTGCTAGCTATATCCCTACGAGACTACTCCAAACACAAAGCCAGTGTTTTAATTCTCAGGTGCTGTATTGCAAACAAAGCTTCATCCAAAAGCGTCTAAAGTGGTGGGGATTTTTTGTGTGTTTGTTTATTCTTTGTTTAATATCGAATTAACAGACCTTGCATCAGTCCTACCCTCTTCAGAACGTGTATGCTCTAGCAGCTCTCCTGGTAGGAGAGCCGTGTTAAGTTTAACCATTTTAACTAAGATCTTATACATTTTCTTGTTATGCAGGTGACCGGTTAGGCATAGTTATGACCTGGGTATGCTCCAGTTGCTCTCAGCTGGAGCCTTGCCTTATTTTTTCCAGTGGAACTTTCAAAATACAACTGGTGTAAGTTGCCTTTTTTTTCCCCCCCCCTTAAAAGATGCTTAAATAGAACATAAGTTGCTACCTACAGAAGTGCCAGGTATGAAGTAACTTCAGCTTAAAACAACATTGACTGCAGCAGCAACAAAGCAACAGGAAGCGGCATTAAGGAAGGTTGGTACAAGGAGTCACGTTATTAAGCACATTAAGGTTGCTGCAAGGGTCACTTTCCCAACCACATTAAATATTCAGCTTGAAGTTCCTGTGTCACAACTGCCTGGGAATGTGGTCCTTATTTAAAAAGAGATGGGCTTTTTGCTGGGAGAAGTATATCAGGACAACGATGAGCCTTGTACCAAGTTGCAAAGTAGTATGGAAATTAAGGAAGCCAGCAAGTTTGAAAGGAAGCCTCTACCACTTGTATTTTTAAGATTCCTTAAAGATATAGGAAAGAATTACTTTTTTTACAGTGTAAGAAGAGGTACTCATAGCGGTTAGAGAGGAAGTGTTTGTTACTGCTGTTTCTTCATTTTTTTCTTTTAAAGCACTGTTCAGAAATGGAAGGCTGACGTGCCTGCCGTCTTCACCGGGGGCTTGGTGTCAGTCACTGTTGCAGGGGATCAGAAAAGAGATCTTTGGTCCAAAGAAAATATTTCTGAAAGACATGAGCAGATATTTAAGTAATTAGCTTATTATTTTATCAGAGTTTTAACAGGACAAACGTTTGTAATTGCTGTCTTTTGGGGAGGCGAGGAGAAGGTAGTGGGGTGTTTTTTGTTGGTTTGTGGGTTTTTCTTCGGCAGAGTGTATGTGGGATTATTGTGTCTGCAGGAAATTCTTTCAGGAGGTCGGATGCAACTCCTGGTCTGTATGAAGATACTGATGATATGTATCATATGATGATATGATATGTGTACCTGCCTCTGCTCTGGAAGTGTCAGCAAAACTTTCAGTGACCGACTTGTGTATCGGGACTTTACCTCTGGAAATTTTATTTTGAGAAGGTAAATTTATCAAATATGTGATAGTACAAAAAAAAAAAAAAAAAGTGGTATGTGCAAGCATAGTTTAATGCAATTGTTCCTGGGATGTTCTACCATGTCAGCCTTCTGTGCCTCTAGATGAGGGAAGGTATTTGCATCAGGATAAGAGGATTTCAGTGAGTGTTTAAAGCATTGAGGCTGACTGCTGGAAGCCAGAGTGTGACTCAAGGTGAGGTCACCACATATAGCTTAGGGAAGAAAGAAACACGAAAAAGTATTTAACACTTGTTCTCAGCTTAAATATGGCTTGCCAAAATGATGTCAAAAATAATTTTTAACTTTAGTATTTGTTCCTGCTTCATTTGAATCCAGTGTCCTGGCCTGTTAGTCCTTGTTGAGCACTGAAAAGTCACCTTTTATTACGTTTTAGGGGAGCTGAGAAGCTTGGGTGGTAAGAGGGGTGTTAATATTTCATGGCCACTATCACTTGCTGGCATTATGTAGGTAAGCAATATTCATTACTTTTGCTTCTGAAGTGTTGTATTGATATTTTAATCTAAATTTCCCGAGGAAAATATTTGGCTGAAAAGCTGAACGAGATGATACCTCAGTGTATTTAATTATTTCAAGCCAGTAAGTCATAGGGTGCCAGTGTTTATTAACTCAGCACTGAATGTGTTGAAACATACGTTCTTTCTCTAAAGCCACAAAACCCACATTCCACCAAAATTCCTCTTTCCTGCTCCGTCAGCGCAGTGCCAGCAAGGCGGGCGAGTGTCAGTGGTTCCTGGGCTAAGTCTTCCCTCTCTTGCAGGCATTTTCTGGACTTATTTCTTTCCCTTCTTTTCCTCTCAACCCATTTTCTTTCCTATCTAAAACCGCTTTCTTCACAGAATTGTTTATTCAGCCAGCATGTCTGCTGATTGCCTGTGGAATAGCAAAATCCCTCTTTATTGTGTAGCAGAAACCCGAAGAGACGGAGGCTCGTGGAAACGCCTAACTTGTCAAGTGCTGCTCATAAGGAATATTGTAGATCTAACATTTGGTGTACATCAGTTATTGATAGAAGACAAAAGTTGAGTGATGTCGATATTTTCCTTTAATAGGACGTGTAGACTTCAAGTATGCTAAGCAAGTACTAGGTGAGCCGCCAAAAACCCCAACATTTAAAAACTGGCTGTATCTTGATATAATCCCAAACCTCCTGAAATGATTAATTTCCTTAAAATGCTACCTCATCCCTCAGGTGCTAACTGTGAAGCAATGGTGTTACATGGGGCCTGCCTGGTGTGAACAGGAGGAGCAAGGCAGTCTTACTTTGGGCAGCAGAGCAACTCGCTCGGGCTGCAGTAGCAGATGGTCTCGCAGCCCTTGCCTTCCCAGAAGTGATCCTGCAGGCTCTCATGGACCGGTCGGAGAGCGGCCGCCGCTTGGGGGAAGCCGTGGCAGCCGTGGCCCCCGAGGGCCCTCTTGGAGCAGGAGAGGCGAGGGGCTGGAGCGGCGCGGGCGCCCGCGAGCGCGCTCAGCAGCAGCAGCAGCGGCAGGGCCGAGACCACCTTCATGCTCACCAGGATCCCCGCTCAGCAGCGCTGAAGAGAAATGAGGAGTATGAGCAAATGGCAATAGCTCTCCAACAGATCCATTCGCCCAATTTACTTCCGTGAGTACCTTCTTTCCTGCAAACTTCTGGAGGCTTGAGACTATATTGAGTCCTCCTACTCACGAAACCTTAGGAGAGGATTTCCTCCTAGGAGGTAAATATCATCACCGAGTTCATATTCATTGCTTTCCCTACCAGCCTCTTCCTTTTCTTGGGAACTGAGGCTTCTGTTGCTGGCAATTTTCATGTTTGTTTGGCCTCTCACCATGAGAGAATTGCTTTGAGCTAGCCGTGTTCTCCCCGCAGTGTAAATGAATGTATTAAATGCCACCAAAGCAGGCAAAATGCTCCGATGTTTCATTACCTTCCTGGTGATTCATGCTCTCGAAACAAGAGCGGCTCGCATAAAGATTAGTAATATCTTTCCCCTTAAAACTTATGGGAAAACTTGTGTTTGTGAACTTGTACTTGAACTTGTGATTGATTCTTCACGTTTCTTGGAGTTTGGAGCACAGCAAAGGAAGCTGCTCTTCATTCTACTGGCACTATGGAGTTGATTCCACATTAGGGGCTGGTTTCTGCCCTTTCCTGGGAGGCTGCAGAATAGACTATTCTAGACTAACCTGAAAATAACAAGGAATAAAGCATTGTCCCACCAGTGACTGTCAGGTGCGAAGATTAGACATGTCGTCTGCTGTCTAGAACAAAACTCAAGCATCCTTGATGTAGAAATCATTATGCCTCTATACAGAGTCTCACTTGTATTATTTGGTAAAACTCTTTGAGTTTTACCCTTCACCCTTGACAAACACGCAAGAAGCTATTAAATGTATAAATTTACTATATGCTGTAGTAGTTTTTTCCCATAGGTAGTTACATCACCAGCATACCTATCTTGTTGATCTTCTGCTTCTTCAGCCAATGAATGAAAATACAGAGATTATAACTAAGGAAACCTGGTAATTTGGATTTATATAATGAATAAAATACTACACCTGGATGCCTTTTTGATTATGTTTTCCTAAGTTCTTGTGCAGAGTTGTGTTTCAGAACGCAGGTAGCCAAGTAAAATATTAAAGTGTCTAATGTATTAAGGAATATGACTGAAATAAAAATAAGGTCTTGTGTCTTTTCTAACTTCTGTCATAGAGGCAATATTCATTGAATGATCTCTTCTAGTTTCCATTAACTTGTGTGTGAGCTTTTGAGTAGGAGAGTCCTATAAACTACTGCTAATGGAGCCTTGGGGATCTATTTTTTAATTACTTTAGAGTGCAGTATTAAATAACATACTGTCTTTATTAGTTTTAGACCTCAAAACTACTTCTCAAAGTAAACATTGTTCTAACTTTGCCAAATGTTGTTTTTTTAGACTCAAGTAAAGGATCGGTATTATTATAATAATGGTTTTATTTTGTAGGATTGTAAACACTGTACAGTAATGAGGATTTTGCTCCAAAAAGTCTAATGCCCAGAGAGAACAGGTTTGTATATACTATACCTTGTTGGATGCCAAGGCCAAGCATATTTTTTTTTCTATGTATTTTCAGGAAATGGAATAAATTATTTAATCCTTCATGGAAGAAGAGTTCTATGAACGTTAAATTTATGGAGTGAGGTTTTTGTGCCTTTGCAGGATAGAGGTGTCCATGATATCTTTTCCTTGTGTGTATTTGGTATTTCTAATAGTTTGGATGAGCTTTCTTTAGTTGGAGTTAGTTGGGATGCTAATCTGAATCTGTTGCCATCTGCCTATCTTCTCAGTGTGATCACAGGAACATGTTCTGTTGTGAAAATAGTCAGATTTTATCTGTAGGCTGTCAAAGTCACAGCACGTATAAATCTATAGTTTAAAGCAATTCACTGTTTGCCTTAGTTGTTCCTGCAGTGCAACCTCAAGGGGTTTGACAGGGGTAACAGACAGCCCCAGCATTAACAAGGCAAGTTCTGAGCGATGGGCAGGTCACCAAACAGGTACCAACAGGTCAGTTACTTGTTCAATAGTGCTGGTAGTCAGAACACTATTTATTGTTTTCTTTCTACTTAAATATTTCTCTTTTGTGCCCGCAGATGCTAACTTAAAGGAAACTTTTGGTCAAAGACCTTTTCACAAAGTCGTCATTCTACTGCAAGAAAAGAATGCCCATTTGCAGATGAAAGATTCCCCGGGAGCTCAAATGTTATCATCACTGATCCTGTGCGGGCAGTTTATGAATTGTGCAGCCCTTCCAGACGTGGCATACCCCTTCTGGCAAACTGCTGTGATTCCTTTTCCTGAGTATGACTTCACAGCTGGTGGGATGTTACTGAATGCTTAGGTAAATAACAGAGTGAGTAAACGTGTGCTTATTTAAATGCATTAAAACTATAAAACTGTAAAAGACACTATCTGCTTTCATGTAACACAGAAAAATCTCTTTTCTTGAGGAGCAAACCAGAAAAACTTGATGGAAAAAAAATCCACTAAAATAACTCAAAGAATTATTGCCAGGAAATGCGCTCTGTCATTTGTTAATTTTTTAAAAAGCTTTCTGGTGAGGTAGCAATCCAGCCTAACCAGGCTGCTTGATCAAGACTGCACTGTTTCAAACTCTGACAGGAATAAAGCAATCTAAAAATATCTAAAAGGAACCCCAGCATTTGCATAAGACCTTTTTGATGGATTACCTGGTTATTTTGACATGGTACAAATGAAGTTCTGAGAACAAGTTCAGCTAGGAAAAATTAATGCTTTGAAACCCGAGTTGTGCCCAAAAGGAACACAGGTAGTTGTGGGATATGCCCTGCTGTGTCAGCAATCACTGCCATCCCTGTTCATCCAGCTGAGAGTTTTTGAATTGTTCTGCCAGGCAATTTGGCACCGTGTAGTCTTTGGATCTGCTAGATGCAAGGGAGGTCTGAAAAGGACCAAAAAGAAAACTGGAAAACCCAAGTTTCAGCCTCCACAGCCAAGAACAACAGGGCAGCGTTTCTTGAGTAGCACTCTTTAAAGGATTAAAAGATATCAGTAGGATCTCAGGTGTTAGAAGAAACAGAGAAAACAGTAAGAAATAACAGTATGTATTTTGGCATTTGTAGAGATTCTGCTTCTTTGGGGAGGAAAAGATAAATGTTTACAACTCGGCTTATCAATCATTAAACATACAATTTAGTGTTATTAAGCAATCTGTGTACTTTCAGTTGCCTATACTTGAAAGCAAAGAATACTTTGCTCTAATTGATATCCTTTCAGGGTATGGCCTTTTCCAATCAGTTCAGTGACATGTGCTGTGTAAACAAGTTGGCTAATTACACTTAAAGAGGTGAAACAAACTTCATATATTTTTATTTTCTTAATGTGTATTGAGCTAAAAATATCTATTCAACATAGAATGCTTTTTTATCGCTTATTATTCATATGTCAAGCTTTCATTTCAGGAACACCTGTAAAAAGCTGAGCTAAACTTTTAACTATTTAGATGTGTTGGTGCATTATAGTTAGTTTTTATTAAGGTATTCATAAGGAATGATTGCACAAGGGCTGCATAATTGTGATATTACGAAGAAGGGGTTTTTTTGCATTTAAAAAAAAATGCTTCAAATCTGTTTTGCTTGAACAGTTGGTGCATTGTAAGGACAGCAGCTATTCCAGTGAGGATGAATTCCATGAATTACTGCTTTGTAATTACTATCAATACTATGATTCTTTCCAGGATTTGAGTTCTCATTAAAACCCACTCAATTTTCTTAAAGACAGCAATTCATTGTGAGCACACCTCTCCCCGCACTCGTCCCATTTCACAATAATGCTGAGTGCAGGGAAGTTATCCAGTTTATGGATAATTAATGTTTAATGATCAAGAGCTCTAACACCAACTTTGTGAAGAGTGAGGTAGTGAAAGACTCGTATTTGGCTGGGTTGTATCCACACGTTTGTCTTGTATAACATCTTCTGCCTACGATGCATCTGCTTCTCCCGAACAGCCTCCTGCACGTTCCCACATGTATTTGTCAGTCTCTCCTCTGTAGCTAGCATGAGAAGAACAAGTGCACAAGGATAATTTCAGGAGCAAGACGTACCTTTCTCTTCGGCTCGGCTCCGACTCGCTTTCTTGGGAGATGCCTCTCTAGAGGTGCTCAGGGAGAGCTGAGGCTGGAGGAGATGAGAAGAGGGAGGGCTGAGGGGAGATGCTGCACAGACACCCCTTTGTTTGCCCTGACTTCTGCGGGTGATGGACGTGCGCCCTCCTCCAGCGAGGGGCCGGGGATGGGCTGCAAGAACTGCCCCTTTCCCTCACGGCCAGCCTAGACAGGGGACAGGAAAGATCTGATCCTTTCCATCAGAAAGTGATGAGTCCCCCCAGCACTCGAGAGAAGGTAGCTCATCAGAGCAAAGCACTGAGCGCAGAAATGGAGGGCATGAAAACACCCCTCGTGGGATTATTCCTTACTGTGGAGTGGAGAAAGGGCTTTGGGAGAACAGCAAGGAGTCAGGCTGCCAGGAGGATGTAGCTGTTGGACAAATGTGTTATTTTGCATTGAGCAGGAAGAAGCGACTTAAGCAACGAGCTCCTGCAGTACTTGAATCCCTGACTTTGGGCATCTAGTTCATTTTTTGAACCTGAAATAATCAACAAAAGGTAACTATTTAACCAGACCCCTGGTACAATATGCTATACTAAGCTGTGCATTCAGTTCATTACTGACAAAAGATTTAATCAAAAAGTAAAACAGTATGTTGAGCAGTATTTCAAAGATTTTTTTTTAATATTAGTACAGCCAATGAAATACTTTGGTATACTAAAACATCTATTCTTGGTGCTTGAACGGAGTTGAGATATAAGGTATTAATGAGAAAGCAGGCTTGGAGGGAAACCATGGGACTTGGGTCAGCATCCTCACGTTACTGTTCAGACTCTGCTCTCGCTCCCTTATCTCTGTGGCAGCTGAAGGGAAGTGAGAAGATGTCTGCATTAGTATGGAGCATTCATTTGAGTCTTCTGGGCAACTGTTCATTACTTGTTATTAAGAAGTTGGGTAGTACAATAGTTTTCTTATCTACACAATATTACTTTCTATGTATTTTTAGGTGCTATTTACTTCTAGGAGCAGTTGCTTTGGGAATCCTCAAACTCTTCTGCTACCACTCAGGAATTTCTGACTTCCTGTGCTTGCTGTTTTCTCACCTTTTTTTCTGAGGGCTGCAGTCAGGCTTTGCAAAGTATGAGACACAAAGTACAGGGCTGATCAAATGCATCTTTTGGTGTATGTCATCAGGTAAATTGCACTGCCACGGATCCAATATGTAAGACTCTCTTGGCATTTTTCACAGCTGCAGCTGCTTTTCCATTAATGCGGAGAGGATGTGGTGTACTCAGAGCCTGCTGATGCTATGAACCGTGAATTCTGGACATGGCAAGTGAGTTGACGTTGTGTGTGTATGTGTATAAAGTCTAGTATTTCACACTGGCAAATGAAACTGAATATCCTATGAAAACACAACTGTAATTTAAGAAAGCATTTCCCAGTTACCATCTGTCACAGACATTTGTAGTCTGATACACAGAAGTCCATGCTTGGTCTGATTCTTCCTTAAATCATAATATTATGGGGTTTTATTTTTTGCATGTGGGCTTTTTTTTTTCCCTCCTCTTGCCTGGGGTTTAGGATTCTGCAGCAAGACTGCAAGGCTTGTCTGGAGCTTGAGCTCTTTACTGCTTTTCCACATGGGCACTAAGGATACTGCAGGGGAGACCTGGAGCATGTCCAGAGTGAGAGGTGACTTGGAGTGAGGACCCAGAGCATGATGGTGCAGGTGGGATCTCCTTGACCCTGCCAATGAGGGGGAAAAGCTAGAGAAGTGAATCTGGCTGCATCTTGCTGCATCTGCCAAGGGATGTCAAGGGCATGGAGAAAGGTTTCTAGAGATTTATATTAGCATCTAGAGGAAGAGCAGGGAAACGGTCTGCTGCTGAATGGGGCAGGCACCACCTGCTGTTTCTGCCATTTGGTTCTGATGGTGGCAATGCTCTTTGTAAATGCCACCTTGCATTTCTCCAGTTTGGTTGGACACAAAGAAATCTGGCCCATATTTGCTGACAACAGCATTCTGCAGGTCAAATCACAGCGGTTTTCTTCCTCGTGCTTCACCTGCCAGAAATAGTTTTCAGTGAGTAAAAACTGAAAGAACTTTAGGAAACAAGTCTTACCAGAACGTCTTTTTTTTGTTGGTAGATAATGAGGTTATTTTTAGATACGTATTGAGAGGGAAAAGATTTGTTTCTTGACTAACATAGGCTAACAGTTCTTAGATCAGACTTTCCCCAAATGGCCCATTTGGATTCAGTCATCAAAGGAACTCTCACCTTCAGTATCTATTACTCAGCCATGTAATAACCTCAAGTTAATTTAAGATAGTGTTCTGTAGATGGAGGAGAGAAGTAACAAACAGAAGCCCTCAGATATGCTTAAGGAGATCCATGTCTCCAATAAGAGGATGGCTGTTGGGAGGGGAAGAATTTCACACTGCCATTGAGGCCATGTGAAGAGAAATAGAGTGCTTTGCTGCTGGAAGGGTTGTCTTCAATATACCAAATGCCCTACACAAGATGTTGACTGGACTTCTCTAACAGAGGAATTTTAGTAAAATCACTTTTGAATCCAAAGTCTTTAATCTAAAGTCAAAATAATTAGTCTTACATTTATATGCTACAGACTGTAGTCATATAAATGATACATTAAGAAAGTTTTCACCCAAGAATTTTGGGAAGCAAAATTGCACAGCTGAAAATTTTCACTTTTGGTTTCCTTGGACAGTTCCAATAACTTCTTCAAAGATACTTAGATGAATACTTCATTGTTGCATGTGTTTATTGCCATTTCTGTAAACAGCTTCTAGAGCTTTTAACTTTGCACTTAATTTAAATAGTCTTATAGCTCTGACTTCAAAGATTTGCTAAAAATAAAGCAACATAAATCCTCAACTTCTTCCTGTGACATCCTCTTAGGTTCAATATGATATTTGAGAACTTCATCCAAGGAATAGGAAATCCAAGGAAATGTTTTAACTGAATCTAAAAGCTTCATGTCCAGAATATCCAGAGCTCATTTATCACTTTATCATCTTTGCACAGAGCCTTTATGGTGTCAGCAAGACACCAGTCAGTTGAGTGCTAGGTAAATATTTGCAACTCTCACTTTGTCCTGCCAAAGAATTCAATGTGTTCTAACAATATTTGGACAAAAAAAAAAAAGTATGATTTTACGCTGGGAAAAAAAAAAAAAAAAAAAGGCGATTTACTGTTGTCTTTAATCTTGCTACTCATTAAGGTTAATGTATGCCTAAGATGAAAAACACTCAGCATGTTCTGGTCAAATTATTTCCCCATATCTATGTAAATTCTAATACTTTTAATGTACTGCTCTATGACCGTCCCTACCAAATAAATCAGGATGCATCTTTTTTCCATATCACTATGCTTACAAGTTGATCAACTTTACAGGAAAGTCTGTAGAAACACTTCCTATTGGCTTTTGTTTATATGTCACAGCAAAAAGAAAAGTTTAGTTGTTTGTATGCCATGCATTTGGAGCAGATATCCCACTAAGTGATTAATATTTTGTGAGTTGATTTATAGTTTTCTATAGTTCAGAAAAAAAAAAAGGAAGGATAGCAACAGAATATGAGGAGAGAGGTGTGAGCTTTTTCCACATTTCTGCTGGAGGCAGAGCTCCTTAAGGAACAAGCTGGCTAACCAGTTCAAAAGGTTAACCAGTTCCCTATTTCCTACATATTTTTACTGTTATCCTGTATGGAATTGTCTCCCTGGGATTCACAGCTGAGGTGATAACTGGGGTAATTACTAGTAACCCCTCTTGCCAGTGCTGTTCTTAGCTGCTGAACTGCTGTGTTGATTCTGAGTCAACTGGCCAAGTTTTCTTTTGTCAATACTAGTACATTAAAATACACTGTTCAGGGACCCCTTTTACACCCTGAAATGTGATTAGCTGTCTGAGCCCAGTCACTAAAGCCAATTATACAGCTTAAAAATGTGCATGAAAATAACTGACATTCAAAGCAGTAAATTGACTTGTGGATGGTGAATATTCACCATTCAGAAATTCATCATGATGAGCTTATGTTTGAAAGCTGTTTACATTAAATATCTTGGGTTTGTTTTTTTTATCAACTGAATAAACATGGAAAGGCTTACTTAAACCCTAGTCCTCGTTCTGCTGATTTTAAGGGCTTTTAGCTACCCAATAGGAATGTAATTCGTTGTTAATCATATACTACAAAGCTAGATTGACTGAAAAGCATGAAGATCCTGTTGTTTGGAAAACTCCTGCAGTGTTTATTATAATGTCATTTTCTTTGCCTGTGCCAGTGTGTATCTTATGTAATTAATGACTTAAAGCTCTCCTTTCGTGCAAGGATTCATTTTTGCTCCGGTATGACTTGATATTTGTGCCTGATGGGGCTTATTTTAATAAGCTGAAATGTTGCTGATTTGCTCACTTTTATTAGATACTTCATTTCACTGTTCAAATTTATCACTATGCCTGATCACATGTGAAGCTCAAACTGTTAACAACTCGAAGAGCATTGAAACAGTGCATTGGGAAGGTGTGTCTGCTGTTGCCAATATGCAGTGCCAGCATGCAGAAGGTGTGTTCTGAATTGGGATGATTTGGCCTTACAATAACCACAGTTGGTCTCTGAGCAGTCACATTTAATCTCCAAGTAGATAACAAGATAAGAGTCACTGTGATCGCTACCACGTATTGCTTCAGGTGTTGTTTCTCCCACTTTGTGCCTTGAAGGCACATGTCACTCATAGGTGGTGGTTGCACTGGCAGCTAAGAGGCCTTTTAAACTTCACACCCTGAGGCTTAGTCCCAGTCTGGGTGGCTGATGCAGGAAGGTCCTGAAGTCTTTCAGTCCTGGCTCTCTGGTGTGTCTACCCGTGGTCTATTATCAGCATTAAAAATATGCAAGATATGTGGGAGAAGGAGGTAGGAACAGTGAGGAGCATCTTTCCTTGAGATCTTCAGGTGATTTTCTTTTTATATATATTAAAAAAATAAATTAAAAAAAAAAAAAGCGTTGATACAGAAAGACCAACCTTTGTGTGAAATGGAGCGTTGCCACTGCCTATTTCTTGTCTGGAGTCCTGAGGGTTCCTGAGTAACATTTATTTACTTGAATTTGTCTTTATGACACTGTGTGGAAGCAGGGAGAGCAGAACTTGACTTTTGGTGACGCCGGCTGCTTTAGAGCAGGTAAGAGGGAGTTTTGGCTAATGAAGAGCTCTTAAAAACGCATCTTAACATTTTGTCATTTTGTCAAAAAATAACAACTTAAATCGTGATTCACTTTAGGTATGAGTGACCAACAGGGGACAACACATCCAGTGCAAAAGAAATCTATTTCCAAGATGACTTGCGCTCTGGATTGTGCCATCGGAGCACCAGTCATGGAGGGAAGATGTGACACCACCAGACACACGTTCCCTGGAAATTCGACCTCGGGGCTGTGTCTGGAAGCAGTGAGGTCGACTGAAATCACCCAGGCTTCAAACAACTCCAGCTAGATGGTGCAGTGAAAGGCATTAAAACACTGAACTGGCCTTCTTTACTGGTGTTTCGCAAACAAATTGTTTCTTTTTTTCCTCCCAGAACGAATTCTTCTTTAGTAATTACTCTTCTAAGGTGAGGCCTGGCTTGTGTGCAGCCCTTCCAGCTGCTCGGGTGGGTGGGGGATGTCTGTGGTTTGGGGCTGGTTTGTTTGCTTGTCCTGACTACACCAACCACACTCCCAAACATGCCATTGCCGGGAGAAATAGCACCACAATTGTGAACCTGTCCATACAGTTAGTTTTCTAGCATAATGATCACATAGCATGTATGTCTGACTTGCATAAAAATAGGAAAGCTACCATCCTAGGGGTTAATTAAAGCAGAACAGAGGTTTTGTTACTGTGGGAATCTACTCATTGTACGTTGCGTTGTCTTCTGCGCCTCATAAAAGCCTGCCTGATGTGAGCCTACCACTTATACCTTAATTTTACTATATTAAACAAGCGAGATTACGGATACAAGCACAGGCAAATCCTTTAGTCTGTATGCTGTTGTGCAGCCAAGAAGAGTGCCTAGGCCTTTCTGAGCTGTTATATTAAAGCCCTGCTTCAGGGAATGTAGGGAAACATGGGCAGTGCCCACCAGGCAGGAGAGCAAGGAAATGACCTAAGTGCCTTTTTTCCCTAGTAGGCCAAGAAACTGGTCTTTTACTGGGATATCTGTGCTCCCTCTGGTGGACAATTTCTAATAATATCTTGGATTTTTTTCTTTTTCTTTTTTTTTTTTTTTTTAACAGTCGGAACCCATCCTCCAGTATGCGCAGGTGGTGGGGAGCATCAGGCACTTGGAGCCAGCCCCTTCCCAGGGCACCTGGGAAAGATGCATGGCAAGTTGCAACAGGGAACATTCCGATTCCACAAGGGAAAACCCACTCTGTGGTGGGAGAGATGTCCTCTGGAATAAGTTGCCTGCAGAGACTTTGGGATCCTCGCCTTGAAGGTGTCACTGAGCAGCTGGATCCCTTGAGCTACTGGATCTTGCTGAAACATTAGCCTTGCCTTGGGCTGGAGGACGGCAGCTTGTGACCTCTACGAGCCCTTTCCGATAAGTTTATGCTCCATGCAATGCCTTTGTAATGTGTCCAACAGGTACGGTTAAAAAAAAGTTAAAACATGGTAATTAAAATGTTTTTAAAGCAGTAGTTAAGAACAGAAATTTTCCACCGGCAGTCATGAGGAAATCAAAGCAGCCAGCTATTCCTCCTTTTTATTAGGGTGCTATTTGCTCTTTTGCTTTTCATTTTCTGAGTCATTACTCAATATTTTGCAAATAAAACCCTTTCTGCCTTCTGCAGTTCCATGCCATCTCAGCAGAGTAACACGTCACCCAACTTTATCTTTTACTGAGCACTAAATTTGGTTAGATTACTGTGGGATAAAACCTGCCAAATTGACCAAAGCATCATGAGAGGAACAATGTGTTTTGGTTACTCAGGTGGTATGACCTGTGCTCATATGCTCTAAAAGAATTATTATTTTCTTCACCCCTCCAGAGTCTACCCTTTCTTTTGTTGAAATGCTGCTACTCAATCCATAGGAATGGCATTAGTCTATGTTTGTGACCCCCTTGAAAATCTCGTGACCTTGTGTTAGTTATTTAGAAGAGCCAATGATTCCTGTACTGTAGTTTCACAAAGCATCCGTGCTTTAGGGGAATGTGTTTTTGCAAGTTATCAAGAGTTAGGACTTCTGGCTCTTGCTTGTGAGTGGTGACCCACACAGATACAACCTGGCTTGCAATATTCGCCTACTATATTTCCCCCTTCCTCTCTCTCTGAGTAAATGGAGACTTTGCATTTGGTGAATTCTTCACAAATTCATCCGGAATTTTTACACTGTAGTCAAACATTTCATTGAGAATTCCTTGCCAACTTTAAATAAATTAGTAAAAACAATAGCTCTACTGAAACTGGTTATTTGGTGCCCCCTGGTGTTTAAAGGATCAGCCCAAGGAGAGGGATGTGCCTGCAGAGGGACACTCTCGCCCATGTTTATGGGTACCAGCAGTATTCCTGGTGCACGCAGTAAACTTGTGCTGCTGGTGGGACAGGGCACAAAAAGGCGAGAGCTGTTATTTCTGCAAGCTGGCTAAGCTAGAGCCCTCTTGGGAGAGGGGATAACGCTCGCGGAAATTCCCCGGGATAGACGGCAGAGGGCATGAACGAATTCCGTAATCGCTGTGCTTGGCTTTCCAACAAAACTCCCCATCTCCGTGTGCCAAAGCACAATTTTCTTTTAAACTTCAACTACGTTACAATTATGTTTCTTTTTAAATAACGCATACTTTTCTTTCAGAAAATCAAGTTAATAAAATATTGCTCAGTAAAGCCAGATCTAGTCTGTTTGAGATGAGATGGAAATGCATGGAGCAGAATACTGAAATTTAGACATATTACTGAACAAGCCTGAGCTTCATGAAGAGTTAAAGCAATTTTTCCCCCCGCTTACTATTTGATTATGGCAAAGTGCAGCTGAGACATCCTTTTCATGGGAGTTTTGCTTATTTTACCAGACCCAATGGACTGCATTTTTAAAGGTATAAGATTGACTAAAAGAAATTGCTCGGTTACCTTAATGCTTTATAGGCTTGCTTCACTCTTGTACTATTTAATTTCTGATAGGCAACTCAGTCCTGGACTAATTTACTCCTGGCGTGACGCCTGCTATGTAACATGTCAAGGTGCAATATATAGTAACTACAGTTGGACGGAGGAGCGCAGGTCAGCACACATTTCACACCCTTCTTTTTACTACTGGAGTCATGGGGTAAAGTCTACCCTTTTGCCAACTTTGGTGAAGGTGTAAATGCACATGCACGGTGTAATGGCTTTAAATCTTGGATTCCTACTTGTATGCGCCAGATGGATCTTGTATAAAAGTTCCACTTTACAGCATGTTAGCATTTGCTAGTAGTTAGCTGAAGGTTATAGCTGCCAGATTTTTCTCTAGTAGTAGTTTCCAGGCAAAAAAAAAAAAAAAAAAAAAAAAAAAAAAAAAAAAAAAAAAAAAAAAAAAAAAAAAAAAAAAAAAAAAAAAAAAA
>VZSG01000689.1:280343-292291 GCA_013398315.1 Nothoprocta pentlandii
TTTTGGAGAGTGGAGCGAGCTTTTGCTCAAGTCTATAGAGAGAGAAATAAACATTAATGTAAATAACAGAAGATTCCACAATAGCCAAAGTAGGTTGTTCTTCTATTGTTAAATGGTGTGTTTCTGTTTGGACGATCATTGCACGTGAGATTTTATTCAGCAGTTGTGTGCAATGAATGCCTTTCTATACTGATATTGTCCTCAGTAATGTAATTTTAAGTTTAGACTACAGAGGGAATTACTGGAAGTGGATGTCCGCATAGAACACCTCCCTGCTGCTTAGACTGAGTAGAGCAGACAGAACAATAATCAGGTTACTGGGCATGCAGCTATAGCTCTATTTCTTTCACTAGCTGATGAAATCTTTATGACTAATCCACAGTATAATGTTTTTTAAGCAAGCTTAACGGTGCAGATGCTCCATAGATGACATCTTTCTTTTCATGAGTAAAAGTTATGTACAGCAGACCCTGGAACTAGACAACAAACAAGTTTAGAACTGGCCGTAATTAAAGTTTCTGTTTCTAGGATGCAAAGTTTACAGCATCAGCAGTAATGACACCCAGATAACTACTTGGTAGCCAAATAATGCCCTTACTCATAATTAAATTTTCCATAATCTATGAAGAAAAAGGCAAGATGAGATTGTTATTTCAGTTTTTAATGATGAGACACTGTAGGTTGTAGCATTTGTGATAAAAAGAGCAGGAGGAAATAAAAGTTCTTTAGATACGGCCTAAAGAGCCATGGAAGGTGTCTGTCTGACACTGTATTGCATACTGAGCATCACTGTGTGTATATATATGTGTGTGCGTGTATATAAGTATGTGTGTGTGTGTATATATGCATGTATACGTACAGGGTTGCTAAGGCAGATCTATATTCAAGTCACTAAGTCATCATTAAAAAGTATTGGGAAACTTGGACTCTTTTGGAAAGGGTAAAGTGTGAGGATAAGCATTTTACTTAAGGAAACTTGTTTGAGGATGGAATGCTTGGTTATTTTCTTCAGGACTACCTTAAACAATAAAGGACAAATGCACTAGGGAAATGTGTTTGGAGAAAGACTACTGGTCATCTGTCCTTGTCTCTTACACAGTAAATGCCAGTGTTACTTCCTTAGCCAAAAATACATCCCATTTTTATAGCAGGTCTAGGCATAAGATGGGTTAAAAGCTATTTCTCATCTCCTTTATGGAAGACTGAATGAGGGCAAATACTAATAAAGTCTCTATAGGTAGCTCTGTTTCTTCAGTGGTGTGGTACAAATATCTTTGATATATTTGAAACCCATTATAAAATTTTGCTACTCTGTTTTACCTCTGTGGATGGAAGAAGATATATCTTGCTAGTCCTGAAGGGAGATGTACTTTTGACTGTGATTCCAAAACTCATCAAACAATTGACTTCTATTTCAACACCTTTCGCCATTCTAAATGAATTAGTTGAATTATTTGAAGTGTGTGTCTTTACCTCCTCAAGTAATTGAAAACTCTCCATCTTCAGCTTTTCCAAGAAAAAAAAAAAAAAAACACAAATCAGCACAACAGAGACATTAATACTTGTGCAAAAGTGAGAAAAAAAAATCATGACTAAGAAGGGTGTTAACGTTCTAATTTGGCAGTTTTCATTGAGAAACAAATCTGAGGACACCAAGGTAAATGGCAACATCCCAACCTTGAAAGAAATTGAAAAATGTAGAGTTTGCTCTGTAAGCAAAGTATCAATTTAGAAAAGGCCACATCATCAGATGTCAGGGCCAGAAAAATACTAAACCTTTTATAATACTGCCTGCCTTAGTTTTTTTGAGATAAAATAGTTGTTTAAAGAAGGAAAGAAAACAATGAAGACATACTCTTCTGCATACTCTTCTTCCTCCACCAGTAGAAGAAGTCTTACCTCCTAAAGGTTGGTTCACTAAGTACTTCTGAGTAAGGGTGTGCAAAGTTTTTATAATGACATATAAAAAAAGGCAAAAACTTGCCTGCTCTCAGCTTTTTTTTTTCTNTTTTTTTTTTTTTTTTTTTTTTTTTTTTTTTTTTTTTTTTTTTTTTTTTTTGGTCTTGCTAGGGTCTATGAGAAAGAAATCTGTGGTTCAAATTTGAACCATAGTTCTCTGCTTACCCAATTACCCAAGCTTAAATGCATGACAGAAATCAGCGTTGTTGTAAAAAAACTCTGTCATATCTATTTAAGTGGGAAGCTTAAAATGCTTTGGGAATTGTTCTTCTAGGACAAATACCTCCATGACTTCTATTTTACAGTTCTTTATTTTTTATATAAATACATGTGAGGATATCAAATTTCTATGGAATGCTGGTAACTTCATAATTCATCTGTATGCCTCTCCTCTGCAAGTCCTGTTGCAGGTACATTTGAAAGGTCAGGGCAGAAGTTTCTTACCTTTGCATGGTCTAAATTATTCCTGAATAGCAACCCTACATTAATAACAATAAATGAAAATTTTTCTTCAGCTCAAGTGGCAGAAGCCTGTGGTTGGGAGAAGAAGGTTAAAGATTACTTTTCATCTTGCTATGTCCAGATTAGATTCTGCCCTGTCACCCTGATGTAAATTGGCAATAGTCAGATTAATTTCTGGAATTTATACCAGGATATGGGAAGTTAGAAGCTGATCCATCCTGCAAAACGTTCTTGCATAGTAGTCATTTTCTTAATTGTTTTAGATACCTATTTGGTAGGTGCACTGGGCCTTGCCCAGTTGGTTCTTATAGGGCACTGATGGGCACAGGGGTTCCTCTCACTCTTAAGAGACAAATCTGGACTCTTAAGGGCACTCCCCAAACTCCAGAGCAGCCTCTGGAAGTCCTGCTGCTCCTTCTCCTGGAGCCCATTCGTCTGTGCTTGTAAAGTCAGTTCTCCTGGACCTGCTTTCCACACTGTAGGATGACTTGCACACAAAGGCTGGAGCAAAATAAGTCAGTAAGTAAATAAATAAATAAATGCAACTGCACATCAGTCGATACCTAATATGCAGCTCCAGGGTCCAGCTCTGCAGCCCCAAAGCCATGGAAATCTTTTTGGATGGGGTAATGGCAAGAGATAGTAAGCTATGACCTAATCAGTTGGGTAGCACTCAAATGCTGCATTAACAGCACGATTTTGTTTATGTGCACCATGTCACCATGTTAAAGACAACCAACAAGTATTTTAAAAAATAAGGCTCATCTTACCATCTGACCTGGTTTTGTTAGATATAAGTTTGATCACTGTCAGGGCACAGCTGAAAGTGATCTTGAACCCTCACTTCTTTTTCTCCCGAATAATGGGATCCTTTCAAGAGTGCTGCTCTTTGGAGCAGACAGGGAGAGCTAATTTGCACCTCTTCAGGGAGCGCAAAAGAAAATTTGGACTAATTTTGTCCCTCATTGAAGTTTATTGTGTTTTGAGGACAACATATGTGAGCCAGGAAAGTAGAATGTATTTTGCAGGAAGACCTTCATGGGGATTGGCATAGCTGTTGAACACAGCCTTTACAAAATAAAAAGGCAATGAAGTAAAAATAAGAAGGATATTTAAGGAACAAAATTATTTTCTTAAATGTCACTATAAAATATTTTGACGTTGCTATAGACAAATTATATATATTATACAGAGATAGACAAAGAGATAAACAGTGGTAAAATTTAAGACAAGCAGGATGTTACTATTCAACAAAATCCACTTTTTGAACTTTCCTTTCTCTATACTTTTGTCCTTGTTAGACGCCAACAACCCTGACATTCCTTTCCATTTATTTCTGCGAAAGCTTATAAAAACTGAGGTCAGTAATCCAGCAATGGATTTTAAGTTCCTGCTTAAGCAGATTCCTTCGTTAATCTTATAATAAAAACTAGCTAAGATAAAAGAATTGCAAATAGTGGCAATATTATTCAAGCACTGTCAGTTGTAGTTTTCTCTTGTGATACCAGATACTTTTCCATAGGATTCCAGTATCCCACTCACGTATTCAGGGCTTAGCTGAGCCTTAAGTGTAGAGTTCACTTTTTTCCTGAACTTACGTTGGCAGGGATCACTGGTGTTAGTGTGGGGTATGGGTCTATTCCCAACTTGCTCTTTAATGACTTAACTGCTGGGGAACAGAGTGACAACACAAATAATATTCTTTCTGCAGCACCTTCTAGTTGTAGGTGTTGTGTTAGTCCTTTTCTGCAGGTGCTACGGCCCTTGCAGAGGGAAGGGAAGGAGTCTTCTCTCTTCTAGGTAGCTGGTCTCCCTTGTTTCCTTCTCCCACCATGCAGCAAGCTTTTCTTTTTTTTTTTTCCATGGATAGCTTTAACTTTGCACTATGTTCCACAAAATAATCTCCATCTTCCGGACACGTCAACAGCTTTCCATTTTCCATCCTTCTTGCTTCACTGCAGCCAAGTGCTTTGCAATAGATGAATAATGGGTTTATTCTTCTTTCGAATATGTACCTTTGTGTTATCTCTTGGAATATTTTTACTTCACAGGCTGGCACCCAAACAAAATGAAAAACATCTAATGGAACTTCAAAATAAGCCACCTACTCTTGGAAAACTTACTAGCAACTTAGTCTGCTTTATTTTGATCACAATGTATTTTAAGATGTTTATCTTGGAAATGCGAATGGTGGCCGAGTCCAGCTTTCATGCCTTTCATTAGTTTATTGCATCTAAAAACGACTGCGGAAACTCAAATGCATTTCTAAGTACAATATTATGGTTCTCAGTATCTGTTCTGAATGAGATCACAGGCTTGACTTCCAAACGCGTGGACTCCTTGCTTTGCCCCTCACACAGTCGTTTACACCACTGGAAACGCTGCATATTGCAAACCAAGGGGTACTGCTGATGCCTTTCCCAAAATGGGGACCATATCACAGTCCAACTTCCAGAGATGGGAATGGAGCTGGGCATCAACTCTGGGTGGTGCCCAGGGAGGCAGGTTTGGATCTAGCGAAATATCCTCCCGGAAAGACCATTGGCATCCGGGTCCTGAGACGTAATGAAAAGGAAGCTGGGTCTGGTCCATGAGGTTTTACGTTGTCCCCACTATAACTGTGATAATTCTCATAGTTTGAACTCATTCCAAGAACATTTTGCATCTTCCTTTTTTCATTACAGATACTAACAGCTGTTTTAAACGAAACTGATAAATAGACGAAATCTTGTGTATTTTCCAAGTATTCGCTTAACTAGAATGACTGCATTGGGAAAAAGCATTTTCTGGGCTCAGGCTTCATTTGTAAATAGCCAAATTATGCAAACATTTGATTTATGATGCAGTGGGTTGTAATTTATTCAGTATCATGGGACCAGACTGCTGGTCTCTAATTCTCATATTCATTATTGATATGCATAGTTATGTGCAAATTAAGAGAATTCTCTTAAGAAAATTCTCTACTCAAAGAGAAATGTGAGACTTGCTTTACACCACTTGTAATTTGGTTTTCCCCTGGAAAATATAATTTTCCTGTGAATTAATTCTCAGACTTTTGACATCAGCAGATGAAATCCCTACCAATCTGCAGGAGGAAAACTACATCCATGTGATTATATTACTTTTAATAAACTACACATACTATAATCACATACTCATTAATATTATATATGTGTATATATATATTAGAAAATATAACCATGTGGTTATAACTGGATTTGAGACTATAGGTATAGAAGAAATCTATTGAGAACTGAGGGTTCTCGGTATTTATTCTCAATATTTGCTGCCAGAAAGGTTGTTTTTTCTTTGCTTTGCACATCAACTTGTCCAAAAGGCCATAGCCCTTAAATAAAGATTCCAGGAGAGGCATCCATGGCTACAGTCATTCACCCAATTAATCTCGATGCTTGTTCTCAAGTAATAACAACTGGAAAACCTCACATTGCATGCTAGATAGAAAATAAGCTAAGTAATGCTTGAACGAACATTTAGACGTCAGATAGGAAATTCTATTCATATTGCTCCTACTGCCAAATCATGTCGTTCACTTTTATTTTGGGGGCCTTTATTGAACAAGGATTTCTGTTTCCTTTAAGATTGAAGACTGTGGTAGGGAGGTGAAGACTGTGGTGAAAAGGAGCCTTCAAACGCCAAGAGTGAGACAGGGTTCAGTGAGAGCAAAATCAGGTGAGGCTCAAATCCTCTGGCACAGCAGGGTCTGGAGACGTTCAGGCCAGGTCCAGCAAAGAGAGGCCACCAGCTCCATGTCACCTCTCCGGAGTTCGGAGCCTGCAGGGGTTTCTAGCTTTGAACACGGGCAGAGTTGACAGTGTATGGAAACACACAGCATAGACATTAGTTTTGTTTGTTTTTTGCCTAGGTACTGGCCCCAGACTGTATCTGACTGCCGTATCCCACTGCTATAGAATTGGTGGTGAAGCAAGGATTCGCCTCTGGAAGCTGCTCACTTTACGGAGGGGCAGAAGGAGCCAACACTGAGTGCCGATGGGTGTCCGAAACACCCCGTGAGGGTCATCATCTCTTTGCAAAGCTAGTGCACCCACTGCAACGTGTCTACAACTGCGTAAGAGCTACTGGAGGTGCTCTGGAGCTGAACTGGCTACTGGCTGTGGGTGACCAGCGTTCATCTATAAAGCTATAGAGATATTCAATGCGAAGCAGAGTATAGACCTTAACTCAGGACTAAGACTCAGGACCCAATGGCAGAGCCCTGTGCGCTCATCGCACACCTGCACAAGCTGCCACACCAAGGTCAGCTCTGGAAGACATTTAGTACATGCTCAGTGCATATTCCTTAGATCTCTGCTGCAGTACCTAAAAGCCCAGCCCTTTGATCCGGCTTTGGGGCTAACCTTTGACTATTCCTTCCTTCCCTTCCTCCTTTTGCCCTCCTTCCTTCCCAGCTCCCTCCCTTCCTGCCTGCCTGCACTACGTAGCCCCAGTAATTTCAAAAGATATCATATTTTTCACTGTAGATAAATGCAGATCAATTCTGACTATTTCCACTTTGCTACTATGCAGTATCTCCATCCTTCATCCCTTCTCTGGGTTTTTCTCAGCCAAGCAGGATTGCGCAGCCTGTGCTCCCTGTGTTAAAGCAGCAACATTGCAGTGCAATCTCAGCCTTTGCAAGCTCTTTCCAGGGAAATAAAGCAAGTGTTAGTATAGTAGTTAGTGAAACTACTTTAGAACAACAGAGTGTTAAGCAGAGGAATGTGTGAATATTCTCAGTTTTAATCCCAGAGAGGATATTCAGATGATTAATGCAGTAGTAGGGATGTGACCAGAAATACAGTGTAAAAGGGAATGGAGGTAAAGCGAAAGCAAACCCAATAATCTAAGTCATAATCAATGTCCTGTCAGGGCTATTTTTCTCTTTTGGAGAAGTCTGTATTGGGTTGACATTTCTTCCTCATTTCATAGGATGTGTTGGTTAAAGCCACACTCAGTTTCTGAGTATCCCCTTGCCCTGCCATTAGTTGGTGCATGACACTTCTTTTTTCCTTCCATGCTGCATTTTGCCTATCTGCAGAATGGCAGTGATGAATTTCTCTCTTTTAAAAAAATACATACATATATATATTATATATTTTATATATATATTATATATATAAAATATACATATATATGAAGCACTATTAAAGCATTATGTATTATACTTTGGATTAAAAAAAAAGGAAGAATAAAACAACAACCTTTCAGATGTTAGCACCTAATAGAGGCGTGTTGCTTCTAGAAGGAACACACGTAGCACCTTAGTGAGGCCGAGCAATAAACATTTACAGCTTTTCTGAAAGCCATGGGTTAATATGTGACTGGTGCTTGAGCTTCGCTTTTTCACTTATAAAACACGTTAGCGTCATTCAATAATTCAGGAAGTGGATCAAGTACCAAGGTGTTAGAGTATAATTTTCATGGAGTAAATGAAACTGAGGTCATTGCCCGTATCAAAAATAAACAAGCCCCAGTCCCTGAGATCAAGACTCTTTCCTGTGTAGAAGCCCAGGCAAGGTAAGGTACAGGGTTATTTCTTACTCACAGGTTTTTTCTCCTGTCAGAAGTTGCATTAACTCTATGAAAACAAAAGACTGAGTCTTATCCAGCTAGTGTCATGCGAGTAAATGTGGAAATAGGCTGATTTATCCTCACAGCTCCATTGCAGAGCATGAAATGCAGACCCACATGTATCCACAGAACAGGGATTTCACCTGCTGTGAAAACACAGTCAGGGATAATCAGTTTAGCAGTGTTCAGTAATTGCAATTTCCAAATTCATACTGCCCAGTGTAACACCCAGCCTCTGCACAGAGGGGCTGCGTGTGCTACTGGACCAGCCGCGTGCAGGGGGCCAGCACAAGCTGGAGGTCGGTGGAATGGAGAAGCAACTTCAAGAGCAAATGATTTTTAATGGGAAAGGGATGATTTTTCCAAGAAATTTGAGCCGAGCGGAAACAAAGCTTGTCAGAGACCGTGTTACGTGAAAATGCTTGCAGAGTGATGTCAGTGTGCTAGCACTCGTGGCAGACAGCCGGGGCTTTATTCACAAAAAAGGGCACCTTCTCGTGGTGTGCAGTAGGTGCATAAGCTTGACTCTATGTGTGCCCCGAGGTCTGTGGAAATATCATCCCACAAATTCTGGGAAAAATACATTTTTGTGCGGGTGGGCCAAACGGTGAATTGTGCAGCTCTCTGAGCACAGGTTGCCTAAGGAGCTGCAGTGCTTGGAGGCTGATGTGAGCAAGGAGAGCTGGCGGGGAGGTGGATTTGGGGCTTCCCGGGATGCTCCTCGCTCCGCTGGCGGGCGTAGGGGGATGTGTAAGGGAGGAGGAATGCACGGAGCTATCCGTCCTCAGCCCGGACACGGCTGCTCTGGCAGTCTCCAGGGCAACTATGAGGCAATTGGGGAAATAGGGCTTGTTTGGGGTGTTAATAGGTCATCCGGCCCCGTGATGGTGTCTGCTGGGGACGCACTTGTGTGGGCGAGCGGCGAGCGCGGGCGCTTCCCTTGCAGCTGCATGGAGCGACTGAGCTCTCAGGAAGGATTTGGCATCACAGGGCTACATGTTGGCCGTGCACTTGTGTGGGAAACGCCATGAAAGCAGGTAAAACCTGCTTCCCTGGCGTCCTTTCCGATACCTTCCGTGGGCATGGAAGCGCTGCGCTTCCCGCCCGCGTCCGCAGCCTCGCGCGGTAGCAGTGAGGGATGTGCCTCACATCTGCCACACGTCGGGCTCGGGAGGAAAGCGTGCGCGGCAGATTGGAACCCTCTTTAGGCCTAATGCACATGTATTTCATTTAAAAGTCTGTCAAAGGAAAAAAGAAGAGAGAGGAGAGAGAGAAATAAATCAACACGATCTTACCCTCACTTTTTAATTAGCTCGTATTGTATTCATAGCCCATTTTCACTTCATCATTTATGACTGTCAGTTCACTTCTCCCCCCCTCCCCCCTTTAATTAAAATTATATAAGACAAATAAGAGAGAGGCGAGGGTGCTTGACTTCCAGGCTTGGGGACCAAGGGCTTGCTTTCTCCTTAGGTCAAGTGCAGTGTAGGCAGCTGCAATGAAAGCTGATCCCGGAGAACCTACCACAAGGCCCAGCCAAGGGAAAAGGCAAGGGAAAGCCATCTCCTCCCCAGCTCGCTGCTGCCTTTCTGCGGCCGTCAGCATCTGTCCGGAGGGATAAGAGCTTTGGGGATATATTGACAGAGAAGGGGATGGGGCCCTTGGAGGAGGCTGAGGCCATCAGGCTTCAGCTATTCACTATTGATTTTAATTTCATTGCTCTTAGAGAAAGTTCAGCACTTTGACTCTAAAAAACAAGGAAACGGCGATCATTCTGGAGAACTGAACTTTGGCGTTAGGTGCCTTTTACAGGGGACATTTTTGTGCCTTCTGCACTGGCATAATCGGTCCCCTGTTCAGGTGCATATTCCTCTTCAGGAAGGACATATAAGCATGTGTTTAAGACCTATGAAATCACCAGCATTTTTTCTTACCTTCCCTAAATCAACAGGACTTAAGCATGTGCTCAAAGTGCTTTTTCCGAACTGGGGCCTTAAAGAGCTGAGTTAGCTTATCCACCTTCCTCTTTAAAAGATGGATGTGGAAAATTTCCCAGATTATACATCTGCTCTTCCAATTTACATTAGGGAGGGTAAGGCTGACTAGAGGAGGAACAAAAAAAAAAGGAAAACAGAAGGGGAGTGGGTGGGAAGGAAAGTAAAACCAGTGCTCGAGCGGGCAGCCTGGCAAAAGGCAAAGCGGAGCAGCTGCGTGCCAGACTCGGGGGCTGCTCCGCGCGCCGCCGCGGGGACATCTGCGCGCCAGGCTCGCTCCAGGTGCTCCGCTCGGGGCGGGAGGAGGGAAACCTGGGAACCAGGAAACCTGGGAACCAGGAAACCTGGAAACATGGAAACCAGAAAACCTGCTCGCGCTCAACACGGGGCTTGTTTTTCAGCCCCCTCTTGCTGTTTTGTCTCCACCTGATGATGGTCCTTACTGCTTTGCCGAGAGCTGGCTGCAGCGGCGGTGCTGGCAAGGAAGGACGTGGTGGTTTCAAGGAGGCTTCTGGCTTGGTTTGGTTCTTGTGGCTGGCACCATGTGTTACCAGAGCGAGGAAACACGAAGCACAGGAGAGGTGCCGGATCCAGCAAATTGAAGATGTGGCACTTGGAACATCCCACAGCCATGATGATGATGATGATGATAATAATAATAGTAATAATTATTATTGGTAGTAATATTATTATTATTATTAATCTATGTACAAGGGCCAGGGAGCCAGTCCCTGCTCCAGCTGCGACCAGCTCTCGCTCCAGCACATCTTACCAGCACAGTTGGCTCCAGCTTCTGAAGAAGACAGTGTGGACCCAGTTTTCACTCTTCAGCCTTCATCAGAGTCTGTTGCTTCTCCCAGGCAGTGCCTGTGAAAGTTTTCCTGCTTTACTCTCCCTACATGATCCCTCTCCATGCCTGGAACGATGTCTCTGAGGGCTGTGGCCAAGATTTCCCTGGACACCTGTTGGGCCACAGTCAGCCTGGGTTCATTGCAGGCCTGTTGGGGTGAAATTCAGTAGTATGGGTATGGCTGACAGTCTCATGACTTCCCTAACCTTAAACTTGGAGTATTTATGAGCCTTATCTTGTCCATTAGACCATTCTTTCCTTTCTTTGCTTGTTCCTCACTTCCTCTCTTAGAGGTTTAAAACTTTATCTGGACCTAGGCTGTTGCTCACATCACATACTCTTGCTTTGATTTCAGATGTGGGAGGGAAGTTATTTAAAAATAGGCTCTATGGTGGAGAGCACTCTGGTAATGAGGCACGGAGCGAGCCCTGGTCCTGCAGCTGCAGCTCTGAGGGAGGTCAGGACGGTTTCGCTTCTGAGGAAGAGAAGAAAATGGAGCTGTTTTTACTGTCTGTTTGGTGAAAGCCAGATATCTCCTTGTGTTCATTTATTTATATCATTGCATTGCTTTGCTGTTTTGTCTGTCTTTCAGTGCCAAGGTGCTCTGTGCTGCCAGCAGCAGCCCCCAAGGAGCAGCAGGAGCATCGCTCTGCCCAGGGTCATTGATCAAAGCTGGCTCGGACTGCCAGACCGACCTCTTGTTAAAACCAGTTATCTGAGGATCTCTCCCTGCTGTTTTCCACTCCAACTGACCACGTTCTGGGGCTGCCTTCACTGGGAGGAATAAATCGCTGAAATCCAAGGACACCTTTATCTGCTCTTTGCATTTGCCATAGCAATGGGTTGCAGAGGAGCTGGTGATCAAAGGTGATTTTTACACCTCGCGCAGGCAACCCAGGAGCACAGTGGTCTGCAACAAGCTTTGCCACGTCAGCTCCTCTCCTGTCCTGCCTTCCCCATCCGTGACAGAAACCTTAGCTCTTGGTGATATAAAAGACTAAAAAGCTCTCTAGAAGAGACATACTACTATTATTACTTTATAATAGTTTATATATCTATATAGTACATTATTTATATATCTATATCTATATCTA
>VZSG01000689.1:318600-330819 GCA_013398315.1 Nothoprocta pentlandii
AAAAAAAAAAAAAAAAGCAAACAAACTCATTAAAACTTAAATATCGGATAATCTCTCCGACCAGGTACTGTATGGCTCCGAGAACCGTGGTGGCAAAAGTCGGTGTAGCGGCTGGATAAGAGCCTCTGTGGCTCTTACAAAATACCTTGTGCCGGTCCGGTAAGGGAGCAAATAAAACCCGTTTCAGAGGGCATTTTATCGATTGCCCCGTTGCGATAGGCATGGCCCAGAAACAGGCCGCCTTGTGCCTTTATTGCCGGATAATGTACACAAAGAGATCCCCGGTCACCGCTTTCCGTGGGGAGGGAGACGGAGTTATCCTGCCTTGTCACCGAGCCTGCGGTGCCAGCTAAAAAAGCCCCGGCCCTGCGGCTGCTGCCTTCGCAAAGCAGTGCGGAGCTCAGGGTTTGGCCAGGGAGTTGCTTTTCTTCTAGAACGAGTTGCTCTGAAATCATAACAATAAAACCAGCTCTAAATGATTCTCTTCCAGCTCGCTGCCTGCATGTACGCACCTCGGCAAGAATTCATCCGAGTCACTTGTGCTCCTGAAATGCCTTTCATGCTTGTTTAACTAGGCTGATCGGTAAGTAACCGAATATTTTTTACAGCATGTTCAGAGCGTATTTTCTAGCTTTTATTAACAAATATATAAATATTTCTCTGCATTCCTACTGCTGCAATAATATATATAAAAGAAAGGCCAGCATCTATGGAAAGCAGGTTTAGTTATCGAAAGGGAATAGTTAAATGTTTGTTTAGCAGTCAGGCCAGGAGGAAATCTCCCGAAGATATTTAGGTGTTTGGGTTTGGTAATCGCGAAGAGGTTGCAGCAGGAAAAAATGGGTCTCCAGCTGTAATTCACGGGTATCCGGGAGGCGAGGCGAATTGTTGTCATCTTCAGATGGAGCCGAGTATCAGCAGATAGCTGCGAAATATCAAATAGCCACCCTATGTGTCCCGGCTGGCTGCGAGGCCGCTTCGGCGTATATTACAATGCGATCCTACAATATAGGCAGTGTGGAAAACTGTGTCAACAGGAGCCGAGAGGCCATAAATTAGGGAAAGGGAGAGACAGAGCCGGAGGAGTCTGCAGAGGAGGCAGCGAGCGCCGCAAGCGCGGGGCGTGCGGGCGCTCCGGGCGCCGCGCAGAGCCCCGCTGGGATCAAGCCCCGAAAAAGCTGCTCTGTGAGCGACCACGTCGGCGCCCGGGCCGCCTCGAGGAGCCGCGGAGGGAGCGCGGAGCCTGCGCGGCCCCGGGGCGCGGGCCGAGGAGCATCCGCGCCCGCTGCACCTCGCCGCGGAGCGCGGGGCCACGGGCTGCGGGCTGCAGAGGGACTGATGTGCGGGATGGGGCACGCACGTACCTATGTGCGCGCCTGCATGTGCACACGGTCTGTCCTACACCGCACAAACTGGAGACGTCCGCTGTGGGGGACGTTTGTGCCTGGGTGTAAAGCTGAGTTTGGAAGTGAAAAACGCGCCCAGACGCAGAGCCTTTTTATATACCTTTTTATAAGCACATGCACATGCTTGTACCGAAATGCCTGTTATTTGTCTTTCCTCCTTCTTTGTGTACTTGTTTGCTATCATGAGGAAATACCATGTCTCCACAAGTGGATTTTTAGATTTTTTTTTTTCTTTTACAAAGGCCGCCCCTTACGGACTAAGCAGATCCCCGGACCAGTGCATCCTACTTCTCGGGGCGCGATGTTTGCAACGAGCAGCTTGGAAATCCACCGGCTTCCTGCTGCCGCTGGCCAGTTTTGCGTTACTGCAGCATTTTCCTTGATGTCAAGAAGAAACTCGCAATATCGGGGCTGGAAAGGTATACTTGCTCACAAAGAGGGCTATGTTTCTTTGCACTCTGCTTTATTTGTGTAGGAGCTTTCCAATATACTACAGACTGGACTGGAGCTGCGACAGTGTCTGCTGCGAACCACTACAATGACTCCGATAACATCTCCAGCGATGAAGGAAACGGAAAACACAAGGCAGGGAAAAAGTAATAAAAGGTAGAGGAGATATCGATCAGAACGCCAGTCTCCAAAGCCAGCATCATCATTGCTTAATTATCTTTGGAGAGAGGGTCTCTAGATAAAGCACCCAGCAGGACCTTATATATAATTTTTCCTCCTATCCCCCCCCGCCCAACGCTTGTTTATGCAGTTTACCAAATGAATTTTAGAGCAAATGTAGCCCTGGTGTCCTCCCTCATCTTGCAACTGCTCGAGCTGCCCGACCAAGGGTAGGAGCCTTTGCTGTTTGATCAACGCGCTTGTAACCGCTGCAGTCCAAAACGGTTTTGAAAGAGCAGGCATAGGGTCTACTAAAAAGCACGAACGTTTTACCGATGGCATGATGGCATGTTTATTGATTTGATCCGATTTTTTTTTTAAATGTGCATCTTTATAGGGAAAAAAAAAGAGAGTGAAGAAGAAAAAAAAGACGTCCCTCTTCTGTCACTTATTTCCCTGCCAAAATGGTTGCAAGTTAGGCGGGGATTTATCTGCACTCTGCTGCCAGACATCACTTTCCTAACTTGCTGAAAATAAGAACTTTTGCTGGCGACTGAACCGAGGTTATTTTTTTCCCATTTTTTTTCTTCTTTGGCTTTTTTGGGGGAGCACTCTCTGCCCGTCCCCCTGCTCCTTGCCCCGCTGTCGCTGCGTTTGCAGGACGAAATCCCGACGCGGAGGAGACCGCGGAGCGCGGCGGGGCCCGCGGGACTCGCTCCCCGGGGCCCTTCTCCGCCGTGGCAGAGCGGGATGGGGACAACAAAACAAGAGCGTTTTGTCGCCCCCTTTTCTCCCCACCCTCCCCGGTCCTGTGCGATTTAGGTTAAATTACAAATTAAGCTGATTCCTCGGCACTGGGCGAGAGGGTGCGGAGACGGGAAGCGGTCCCGGCCCTGGGTGGCCGGAGCCGCGGGCTCCCCGGGGGCTGCGGTCACAGTCGTGGGCCCGCCCGGTGGTCCCACTCTGATGCCCGGGTCCCTGGGCTGCTCGGACCCCTGGGCCGGGGGGTTCGGTGGGTCTCGCCGAGCCCCGCGGCCGTCCCCCGTCCGTGCAGTCGGTGTGGGGCACCCCGGATCCCATCGCCGCCTTTGCCTCCCACCGCATCGCCCACCCGCCCGCTGCGCACCCCGGGGAGCCGGGATGCACTTGGATTTATAGGGTGCACCATGTCACTGACCCGGGAGCACGTGTGCTAGAAGGGGACATAATTCTCAGGTGGAATTAAGAAAGTCCGAGTCTGGTGTCCTTGGGATGCGGCGGTCCGCATCCCCCGACCGCCACTTAGGAGCTCGGAGAGAAAGGCAAACCTTGAAGATCTTTTTTTTTTTTTAAGAGGTACCAGAGAAATATCATTTGAAGGTCAACTTGTCAGTGCGGGTTAATGAAAAGGACTCGTGCCTAATGGGCCTGCTCGCAGCGCCGGTTCCGCGCGCGCAGCCCTGGCTCCAGCGCCGAGGGCAGAGGGCAGAATCGGGCCCGCCAGGCCCGCGATCACCGCTGCCATTGGAGGTGCAGGATCCCTGGTTTACGTTACGATTATCGGTAATGAACGCCCACATATTTCAGGCATGATAATCTCGCGGCCGTTGTGTATACAAAAAAAAAAAAAAAAAAAAAAAAAAAAAAAAAAAAAAAAGAGAGAAAGGCAAGACCCGGACACCACTTTCCAGGTTGCGGTGATGGGCGGCAAGCGCGGGGCCGCACGCACTTGGCCACTGCATGTGCAAACAATTACTCGAGGGTTGCTTGTATCTGTGGCCGTGATGCAGGGCTGCGGTCAGACCGTAGCAAGGAACAACGGAAAGAAAGGGAAAATAGGACGAACTCAAAGCAAAATCCCATCTTTTTTTTTTTTTGTCAGGAGAAAAAAAAGGAGAAAAAAAAAAAAGCTTGTAAAATCCTGCAATGAAGCAGAGTGTTTATCCATTTATCGAATTTAAAATACATGTATACATATATGTATATAGTATATATATATGTGCAATATACAATATTACAATCGTGTACAAATACACGAACATATGCATACAACTGTGCACGGGCACCCTTATTTTCCTCCATCCATACAACATTAACTGCACTCCTTGGAAAGAGCACCTTGAAGCTACTCTTGAGCTGGGCTCTGCTCAAGCAGCTCTACGAACGCAGTTGCTTTTGCTAATAGATATTTCCCCTCGAGGCCGCGCAATTGGTGCGCAGGAGGAGGCCGGGGTTAGGTGGGCACTGCATGGGGCTTTGGCTAACCCAAATCCACACTCCTACGGCCAGTATTAATGGAAAACCACCACTTAACAAGGCTAGGATCGGAGCAGCGTTCCTACATCAAAGGCAACCTCTCTGTACTTAAAAAAATAATATATATATATATATATGAAGCGGAATCCCTCCGGATTAGCTACAATTTCGCCCCGTTGCACCGAAATGGTGCCGCCTTCGGGTGCCCGGTACCTGCGCTCAAAACTGCGCTTAAAACTGCGCCCCGCGCACTTGCCGCCCTCCCCGCGGTTCCTCTGCGCCCATCTCGGGGTAATTGATCCGGCGGAGTGAGGTCTTTTTGGTAATTTGGATACACCAAGTCTCCAGTTAATGACATATAATCAGCCTCTGGGTCACTTGGTCATTCTCTTATTACAAACCCCTCCTGCTCCCTCTGATCTCCTTTCAAACTGAATTTCACACAAACAAATAAAGCAAGACAGGGACAAGTCCTTAAAATACAAGGGAGAAATATTGGAGGGCTCCTCGTGGGGAACTATAAACATTTTAAGAAGAAAAATCGAAAAGATAGGAAAGAACATCTTATCGAGAAAGAGAGCATTGTGTACAAGACACGGAGGGGAAAACGGTCTGGCTTCTGTTAAAAGTGACATAAAATTAAAATAAAAATAATTACAAACAGAAATGGCATAACATAAACAGAAGGAAGAAGGCTTTACTGGAAATGCGCGGCCGTACTGTAATTTGTTCTTACAGACGATGCGGCCGATGCACGGACACGCAAAACGTGTATTTGCTCCCCTTTAGCCGACAAAAAAAAAAAAAAAAAAAAAAAAAAAAAAAAAAAAGGAGGTTAAAAAAATTTTTTTTGAAAAGAAACTTGTCTTTTTTTCTCCAGGAGAGTAACTGAAGAAGCCGCGAAACGGAGACCCGAGTGTCGTTTACCGTCGCAGATCTGCGGGGAAACGGAGCAGGGGCCAAAACCTCGAGTATAAATGCGACAACAAAAATAAATACTTTACATCATCGCACAGAGCATAATTTACTGAGTCAACACTTTGGGTTTTTTTTTCTTTTCTTTTTTTTTTCCATCTTTTTTTTCCCTCCCGTCCCCTAGGAAAAGGCATTGCCCTCTTTGTTTTATTTATCTCTTCACTATGTGTCCCTCAAAGGGCCGTTGTGACCTCCGTCCCGGTGTCCCTGTGCCCGTTCGCCTCGCTGTACCGCTGCTTGCTGCCACCGCGGCCGCGGGCGCTGCCGCCTTTCCCGCGGCCGGGGCCGGTGCTCAGGCCCGGGAGCGGCTCGGGAGAGGAGCCCGGCCGCAGTGGGGAAGGAGGGAGCCGGGGGGCGGGCTGAGCTGCCCCCCGCCCCGCCGCATTAGCGCCTTTGGGCAGCGCGCCCGGGCACGGCGCGGGGGCCGCGGCCGCGGCCTGAGCACATTGCAGAGGTGCCACAAGGCCCCGGCGTGGGGCGTGTGGATGCGGCAAACGCCGTTACTGCCTCACTGCATTCCCAGTCTTCCAGGGCTCCTTCTCCAACCCTACCTCTATTTTTTTTTTTTTCCCCGACGTGCCCGGGCCGCGGCCGCGCCGTCCGGGAGGGCGCAGAGGGGCCCGGGCCGCCCCGGCCGGGGGGGCGGCTGCAAAGGGTTAAGCGCTTCCCCTCCTCCCGAGCCCCCGCCTGCCACGGCTTTCCTCTAGAGGTCTCATTAGGGAAACCCTAACTGCTATTTTCAACGTTTCCTCAATCAAGCGCCTTTAAATAGAGTTGCACAAACAAATTGGCGGCAAAAGAGAGAGAGGGAGAAAAAAAAAAAAGGCGCGGATCTTCTCCCTGGTGAGATGGACCCGTGTATTCCGCCCCTGTTTGCTTTCTAATCACGCGCTGGCCCGTGGCTACCTGCCCGCCGGGGCGAGCTGCCCGGGCCTGCGGTGGCGACCGCCCGGAGGAGCCGCTCTGCGAGTGCCCTTAAATGGGGGGATAAACATCAAAACCAATAAACCGAGAGAGCGGCCCAGGCCGAAGTGCTGCCCAGCCGCTCGCAAAGCGGCTCCTCAGCCCGGGGCTGCCCCGACGTCCCCGGGAGAGGCCGGGGCTCTTCCCGCTCCCCCCGTCGCTCCCTCAGCTCCGCGGCTCTTATGATTTGTTATATTTTTCCACAGCTGCTTATTCTTGTTTGACTGTTGTACAAAGCCGCTTTAAATCTGCAGCAGGAAGAATAAAACTTAAAACGGCTTGGACGGGTTCCTGCAGGCTCGTGGCTAGCGAGGGACCCCTTCGCTCGCCGCCAGCAGCCCCGTCACACAGATCAGGCCCCGGTAAACCTCGCTGCTGCGGCCGCTCGCTCGTGTCAACACAGATAGGAGCTAATTCAATTACGCCTGAAACGCAGGGTGCAATAGAGGGAAGCTCTGGCACTTATGAACTAAGCTGCTCTATTTGCTTTGCTATAAACTGGCGAGAATATTTTATGGTGGAGAGGAACGGTACAACACAAAAGGGAAATATGACGATAAATCTTTTTTTTTTTTTTTTTAAACTGATTTTCTCTAGCAGGAAAATATAAGGATTCAATGATTTTATGAGCCGACTATTTTGCAGGTACATCTACAGTTAGCCAAATGGAAAAGGCTGTGAGTTGCCTTCCCCTTCACTTCCTGGACGAAGGGAGACCCGTCTCTTTCCCCTTCCTGATGTCCACAGGGACCAAACCCCGGTGACTCCCAGGGGAACAAGGCTGGCACCAGGGCTCACGTCTGGCTGCTGCAGAGATACATGCTTAATATTTACGGTGCTGCTGGCAGCACCATTCCATAATTTACCGATATGCAAAACCTTAAGTCAGAAGTAATGCTCCACCATCCATCTCATAATGAACACATTAGGATATTTTCTTTCTAGTTACTCCAAAGCTATTAACATTCGAGATCACTTATCCAACCTTGGAGCTAAAATACAGCTTTGGTTTCACAGGGCCAGGATTTTAAAGAGATTCACATGCTAAAATGAGGATAGGTACTTCAGGGGGGATTTCAAAGTGGCAAGGGGTCTAACTCTCCTTGAAATATGTGCAGGTTCAGCACATAAATCCCTTTGAGGTTTAAACCCTGGATACTTTTGAAAATCGAAATAGGCAGCTGTTTGCATCTCAATAGCTTTAAAAATCTGTCCCACATACAATGTGCATGTTTGGAGTCATGTTCCCCTGTAAAACAGCATTTATATGCCCTAAAACTATTTTATTCAGTGCTAGCATGTCTGAGTCTAAGGTGCTACCATTGTTTTGCTATCTGTTTCCACGTCCTGTTTTGGTTCCTTCTTGCTATCGAGTCCTGCTCTTGCTTAGCCAGAGTGTCTGAACTTAGATCACCAAGAAAGCAAGGGATGTCTGGCCTGGCTTTTTGCCCCTGGCTGTCCGTGATTGAGAAGTCCGGGGCATAAGACACTTGTTTCACAAATAATCTCACAGTACACGTCCGCCCGCAGCTCCCTGCATACACACACACAGAGCATGGCTCCGAGCGGCCAGCCACGATGAGGCCTAGAAAGGCAGAAAGCAGAGGTAGCCAAGGGTGTTCTTCCAAAAATAAGTCTCTTTAGTGTAACAAAAAAGTTCTTATATATTGCTAAATGAAAGTTGTGCTGAGTTTTTTTTTTTCCCAGAATGGGAAAGAGCGTTTTATTAAGGAAGCACTGGAGAATGATTCAGAGTGCAGGTATGTCAATCCTAATCATGTGTTGAACAACATCTACAAAATGCATCCTTGGGAAAAAAAAGAGAGAGCTCTGGAAAGCTCACAGGCACAGGGCTCACCGGCACAAGCTCCTGCTCAGCTCATCAGAGAGTACCTGCATGTACCAGCTCAGGGCTGGATGCTGCAAGTGCTCTTCATGTGCCCGCTGTCAATGGCGCTGCTGTATGCTGGCCTTGCAGATGTGCTTGAGCTGGCCTGTATGCCCTTAGCAGGCTGATTTTACTCTGCTGCACTATGGACAAAGCAGTGGGGAAGCAGAGTATTGCACGTACCTCTATCCTGGCTTAGCTGGAGGTGGCCCGTGGCTCTATCCTGCAGGAGCTGGAGCCCAAGGAACGATTTCCCCTGGCTCTGTCAGTGTATCATTCATAAAGATATGTCCTAACTTGTTAAAACAGCACATGCCTGCTCTGTATGATATGTGCACGCGCACATCTGGGCTGCATGTGTGCAATGGACGAGGCACACACAGCAAATAATTTTACGTGTGCAATTTTGGAAGTACAGATCCATGGGGCTACAACGTGGCATGTCCACAGTGCCGAGAATGACACTTCTCTGCACAGGAGGGCGTTTCAAGTGACTTAAAACAAACAAATAAATAAATAAATGGAGCACTGTTCTGGAAACCCAGTTAGTTGCCGCTCGTTTCTCCTGGTGGCTGCCAGAGTCTCTGCAAACCCACCAGGATGGAGTGTTACTTCTAAACGGCACCATGCACACAACAATCAGAATATTTCAGATATTCATTTCTCTAGGCTGATGCTATTAAAATTAAAAACATCTGCTTTGAGGAATGCAGATTTTCTGGATGTAAATGCTTCTCTCCTCCCACAGTAAATTCAGCTACTTGTGAAACAAAATGTGATTCTAAACAGTCACTACATTGTTTCACACAGTAGCAAATGGAACAATGCTGCCCGTAATGTTTTAGTTGTTCAAACAACAATTGGGATTGGATAAACGCTTTCAGCTGGGAGCACTTTCCTAATACCTTCCTAGGTAATAGGTTTCCCCTTGCACTCTGCTATGTGACCATCAGGCCCTGCAAACTGGCCAGAGGTGCAGCCTCCTACTGCCACGCCAGCCCCAAAGAGATGAGTCTCTGTTTGTGATAGACTTTCTAATATTTATCTGCTCACAGCTCACCCACACGACTTGCTGCTGGGGAGAGTGGCGAATGGAGCCCAGCTGCCTGCATTGCAATGCTATCATCTAATCCCGGGGAGAGGCGGAGGACTGGGAATGTAGCTTTGCCAAGAGGAAAGAAACCTCCTCCCCTTCATGTTTCACTTAAAAGAAGCCCTGTGAAAAACTTGAAAAAAATTACCTGTATTCGCTTCTCTTGTATTGAAGCTAAGCTGTATGTGCTTGTTTAAGAATGAGCAATTATGTGTATTTACTCCCACTGATTGATGTGCTAATGACATAAGTATAGCTCTTTATGTTTAATGATGACTGCACTACATATCAAAGGTGGGGTTGCACTGAACACTGCAGTGTGTCCATGGGACAGTCTGTTGTTTTTGCCTGTTGATCTGTCTCTAAGTAGAAAAAAATGTTGCAAAAGGGAGACATCAATCCCACTGACATGGGAATAAAGAAAAAAAAGGAAGGTAATCCATGGGAGGACGTTGCTCTAATCTATGTGGAGATGAAATGTGATTGAAAAAGCTTTATTTAATATGGGGAACTGTCCAGGGCTACTCAAAAATAGTGGAAATCAGAGCTTTCCTATTTTAACTTCTCATAAATTAGCCACTGGTTAAAATTGGAGGATTCATAAATGAGAATAATTGGAAATTCAGAAGGAAGACAGCATTAGCATAAAACAAGTAGAAAATACGTATGCCTGTCAGCTTTAGAAATAGAATCTAATTCCTTCAAATACTTCTCTGTATCAGGGAGAATCGGTCCCTCCTTTGGATCACAGATCAAAAAGATGGATACAAGTTTAGTTCCAATAGCCCTGAAGACCTCCAGACATTTTCAGTGACCATTTCCCCTCATTCCTCGCTGCTATGACCTTTATCTTCACTTGAGAGGGCAAAACAGGAATCACCAGATGTAGCCTAAAAATAAGTGGTAAGAAAAGGCCTTGTAGACTTTTCTGTTTTCTCATAAAGTCAGGAGCATCTTCAATTGAATGAGGTCTGTAATAACAGACTACATAGCTCCAGAAACATAGAGAAGATGCTTAGAATTGGAAGTGCTCAAACGGGTGATAAAATGTGAAATTATAAAATTGGTTCCAAAAAGCAAAGAATCCCAGCGATTGTAGTGATAAAAATTTTACTCTAGAGTTATGTCACTATTTCAAAAGAAATGTTTTACAGAGGATTTCATTTTCCTAATTTTCTTCCAGTTTTCCAGTGTTTCCAGACATTGGAAAAAGTCTGACCTTTTTTCCTTCCTCTGTCTTCTCCCACAAAAACATTGGGGTGTTTTCAATTCACCCAGGTCTTTAGTCTGGACTCCAGCTGTTTTAAATGCTGATTGCCCCTACACATTCTCATGGCTGCTGTCAACAGGAAATCCGCTATTTGTAGGACAGATGCTATGAAGTTATAAATAAGATCAAAACTGGACTCAAATTCTAGTATTGTTTATATCCTACGTTTTGATTATAGGAATTAGAAAATGTTATGCAACTGATACACACACACATGTATACATACGAGTAAATATATATATATATATACAAAAACTTGAGACAACGTAGGATTTCGTCATTTCCTTTCAGTACTTACTTTTAAAGCACATTAACCATAGTCCTAGTTCAAGAGAAACACTGGGATCTGGCAGGATTGGTAATATTTGAGATCTATCCAGCTATAAGATCTCATTCTGCCTCCATTGGGATCCTCATGGATTGCAGTCTTTGTGGAGGCAAGTGTCCTTGATTCATCTCTCCACATGAAACCTCACTAAGCAAAGCTTGTAGAGTACTTTGGATAGGACGTCTGTCATTGTAAAAAGGAGAAGTTTTTTTTTTTTTTTTTTTTTTTTTCCCCCAGTACTACAGTGATTGAGAGAGGAGGATTAAAAAGGATTTGGAGTACAATTTTAGGAATGGTCTTAACCACCCAGTGTGGGTTACATCAAATTTTGTTCTGGCTAGCAGCCTTGCTGGTAATTTTTTCTATCTCCTGCAGCTTCAGGCACTATGCAAGGAGTGTGGCCGGTGAACCATAGGTCAGGTGTTATTTCTCTCAGGGCAAGCAAATCTGGCTGGTTTCTTTGGCACGAGAGCAGAATGACAGGCACCATGCAGAACTCCACTGCATAAAGATATGAAGGGCCACATGGACACAACGGTTCATTGCAGGCCAGGGGATGCTCCCTAGGAAGATAGATCCTATAAAAGAATAAGCCTTTTTTTCGTTGTTGACTTAAAAATACTGCAATTAAAACTATTATTAAACTAGATTAAATGAAGCGGAAATTTGCTTTCAAGTTTTAGAGCCAAGAATGTTCTTTGTGCCTCTATCCATTTCTGCGCTCCACGTGCCCTGTGCTGTTTACACAAGGATTATCTTGTTTATTTTACAGTTATTATACTTCATAGAAACTAATCAAGAGAATATTTCTTTTTTTATGACAAAAAGTGGATGTTGAATTGCTCAAGTTGCTTTTATACAGCATTCTTGGATTTGCGATAGTGTGATATTTAATAAGTGTTTATAAAGGCAGATATAATAGTTTATCAGATCTCAGGCAGTCATAATAACAGAACTGCCCTTAGCCTGAGTGCTATGTACTGTACTTTGTAATTTACAACACAGAGCTTTCTAAATTACTTTATAAACTAAGAAAGTTGCCTACCAAAGAATCAATCTCATAGGAACTAAGAAGTCTTTCCTAAATATTTTTCCTGTTGCTTACTCGCCGTACAAATCATTATTAATAGCTCGGGCTGAGGAACAAACTGCACTGCCTCGTAACATGCAATAACACGATGCATGCTGTAAAATACTTCCATGCACCCCAATCTATTCAAATTTCTAGTGGAATAAACCTTTCAACTTAAAATTCTGCATGTCTAAAACAGTGTCCTGTATGATCAGTGGGTAAAGTGAAGAAACAACACTGAAAGGAAAGCTAAAGGCCCTGGAATCAGAATCAAATGAAACAGTTGAAATGAGATACAGTTTGTGAGGTCGTGAGTTGAAAATGAAGTCTTTAGGCTAGTCTATGCAGCTAGCCTCAGTCCCTACAAGCTTATTATTTGT